>JALXJV020000019.1:27576299-27698203 GCA_024633595.2 Lepomis macrochirus
TGATGTAACAGTGAAAGGTAAGACAGGTCTAGCTTAGAGTAATATAGCTGACTCCATAAATATTTGACATTATAGCTTTAGGTATTTCTCATGTGTACTTGTTCTCGTCAAGGAGACAACAATTGACTGATTAGCTAGAGACAGTAGCTCAGGCGTCAGGCTAGCAGATATGAGTGTTCTCTGGGAATCTAACAAGGTTGAGCCATACAAGAATGTTTACAAGAACTAACTGGCTCCACAGATTAGAGTACAACTCTTGGATAGTAAGAGATTCCAATATGATGAAGCACTGGAATCTAAACATCAGATAGATTAGGTGTTCTAGGTGAAGATGACCTAATAGAGAAACCTACAGGCTCTAGGGGGAAGACAGAAACATAAAAGGGACCACAAGATGTTATCCTTCAGATTTGGTGTTGGCATTTGACGTGTTCACATGTTGTATGCTGGCACTGTATCTCCTCGGCCGGGTTCAATAAACTATGCTATGTTAAGTCTTCATCAGTCTCCGAAACTTCTTCACACCTGAACCTGGCTCACCACAATAATTCCTAACAATTTGGCGTCACGTGCACAGGATCTCAACAAAACAACAACTGGTAAGTGCAAATTTATTTTATTTTTGCCTTGCCATGTTGTGTTTGACGAGATCAAAGAAATCTGTGTAGTAGCCTAACTATAATCTGGCTGTGAATAATTTCTAAGATTATTAAAGAACATTTAAGATTAAAGAGGATTCAAGTCTGGGGACAGTGTCCTGGCTGATCTCTCTGCGAGCAGGGCTTGGGACAAATGTGTCATGTAAAGAATGTTCAAATTTAAATAAAACTACAAAAATAAGTAATCGAGTGAGCACAAAAGGTCTAAACTATGAATTTGATCTATAAAATCCCTTTGGGACGATACTTAAAAGACTGCGTGGTGTTTAACCAACGCAGCCCACCGAAAAGGTGGTTTCCGGGACAGCTTCGGGCTGTACCCGACACAGTCGCAGACCGCACCGTGAGGTTAACTCTTTGGTGAAGACGTTCTGGGGTAAGCACGATATGAGGGGCTTATTTCGGTTAATCAAGACCGGTGCTGAGATTGTGTCCAGAGGGAAAGATGGCTCTGGTTGCTTGTGGCTTCAGAGACCTGTATGTTAATTTAAAAGTTGTGTACACAAGGTGAAGTACTTGAAATATGAGTTTTTTCACTCCTAAGTCATCAAATCGCCAACCACTAAAAGCAAAATAAAGGAATTGAAGAAGTGTTGAGACTTGTGAAGTTGCAGCAGTGTTTATTGAAATTTTTATGCATGTTTGATGTTTGATGTGATTTGTAAATATGGGAAATCAGTCCACAGCAGAGACTAAAATTAATCTGTAGTTACTTCAATAAAAGTAAAAATTTAAAGCAAAAAACACACCCAATGATGATTTTAGTTTTAAAGGTTGATAAAAAGTAAATATGTAAAACAAAAGGATCAATCTGCAAGTGTCTGGCAACCAGAGTCAAGAACGCAAATCAGAATGTCCCTGATATTAAGTTAGAATATGAAGCAATGTTTTACACACACATGCTGATTATCAGTAGACAGAAAAGTCTCTAGTTTTCTCCACTTTGTTTGTATGTGAATTAATAAAGGCTGAATGACCATATAAAAAGTTGCTTATAAAAGTAAACAGCAAATGGCTAAAATAAAGGGTACTTCAAACTATGAAAGTCCTGCCTGGGATTTCAAATATCTGAAAGAATGTATGACAATTTAGTCAGCTGTGGCTTATCAGTGTGATGCTGTGACTGAGAATGGCAAACAACGAATAAATGGCTGAAGAGCTTAAACAGTGACAAAGAGTGCTAAATATGCTGCTTCATGTCTTAGGCCCGTGAGGGATGCTGTGTTGCAAAATAAAACTGCGAAAAATTATGAAAATAAGACTTAATGGTAACAACATTTGATAAACAGCTGAAATTAGTATTTTCACTGAGTACTTCCAAAGCCCAAAAGAATATGTAAAAATGAGTAGGCTATCAACTTTTCAGAAGATATGGTCAATCAAATGCTTTTATAAAATTACCAGTAGTGATCGGTTTATTTTTAAATTCTACTTAACTGTTATCTAATAGAGCAATTATCTTTAATATAAGCAATTTCAAATGAAAAATATTTTCAATTTAAACACACATGCTGTACATAGACACGCAGAGAAAGATGAAAAAAAAAAAAGCAAGTGTCATTAAACAAAACTAGGTACTGTAGGGTCAGCAAGGTTTTTCACACATAGTGGTACAGATATCACCTATTCTTATGTCACCAAGGCTACCAAATCAGATTAACAGGCCTCAACGCCCAGTTTAGATTTACAGTATAATTACATTTATTTATCTAGCTGATGCTTTTATCCAAAGTGACTTACAAGCGTTAGTGTCAGAGGCCTCACGCCTCTGGAGCAACTATGGGTTAAGTGTCCTGCTCAATGGTGTCTCACAGTGGACACCACAGTTTAGTTTGATCACTCCAAGTCTGACACTTACAAAGTGTCATTAAACAAAAACATATTGAGGTTAAGCAGAAATCAGTATTTCTTCTTTGTGCAAGCTGAAAATAAATAAACATTAATTCAATTAAATGAACACATTAATGAAATTGTCTAATTTCAGTTACAATGTAGGTTGCAAAATGTTTATTGTTTCTACAGTTAATATCTAAAAGGAAACTTAAATTACTGTCATAGAGTTTTATTGAAAACTGTATCAAGCAGTTAAAGAAAACTAGTATTCAAATAGTTATTATTTTGATTCTAAAAGTAAAAGGTCAATAAATATTAAATTGAGTTTGTAGGCAAGGTGTTTGTGTAATATGATTACTATGAAGCACTCTTCCTTTTAACAGCATGTTTTAAGTTCTGATTAAAAAATTATTGTTTTAAACTAATGTTATAAAGTTAACTTCTGACCGGTTGATATTAATTTTTCAGATAGGCAAAGTGGTGTATTTACGTAGCACATTTGAACAGCAGGGCAATTCAAAGTGCTGTACAGAAAACAACAAGGCAACATAGGGCAATATAAGGATACATTTAGATACAATGAAAGTTTAGTGTTAAATAGAAAATAAAATTAGGATAAAACATGACAGCAAAATATATACTGCATGCAAAATTAAAAGTAAGATTCCGGAGACTAAACCACTAAGATTTCTGGCTTGGTTTGTGGTTTTGTTTTTGATTTTTAAAGACTGTGGGTTGAAGCTGAATATTGACAATTTAATTGTTCTTCATTTGCTCCTTAAAAAAGAAAACGACATAAGTTTTGATTTTGTTTGGTTGGGGAAAATTCCGTTGATTAGTTCCATACAGCTAATCAGTATTTGCATAGGATTAAGTAATATGGGTGATCTATCTCACCTTATTCAGATAAAAAGTAGAATTTTTTCTAAATAGGTCTCACAAAGTTCAACCTTGAGTTCGGGAGCTCACAAAACAGGCTGTCTGATAAGACACACACAGAAATAAACATCCCTTGGTGCTCCTAGGATTGTTTACATTCCCTCTCTGACACTGAGTGTGCACGTTTTACAGGCATCAGAGCAAAATTCACATTTTATATATTTCTTAAATTATAATTATTGGTTTCCTTAGAGTTTATTAGGGCCTTGATTTATAAAACACTTTTGAGTTTGTACTTTCCGCTTAACTAAAAAGATAATTTGACTTTTGAAAGTTTTGCCACACTGTAGGCAACAATATTTTATACCTTAAAGAAACAGGTAAACACATCAAAATCTGAAATTATTTAAAATAATAAATCAATAAATAAAAATATTCTGACAACTGCAACAATCCTTTTATAGAAAGTATTCCTAAAGTTAATAAACCTAAAGAATGGGCACTTTGTTTAAAGTTCTGGAAGCTATGTGCAATTCAAATATTGACAGAGGTTTATTCAAATCTGACCTCATTACTTTAAGATTCCAAATTTAAGCAGTGGTGAATTTGTGTTCACCTCTATCAATCTGATAGTCAGCAGTATTTCTGCAGTATTCAGGCCTCAGAGGTAGTGGAGCCTTATTTGACCTTGTTGACCCGATGAAAGCACGTTGCTTCTGAGAAAGCATGTGAACAGACTCTATTCTCCTCCTGAAATGAAACGTTTGACTGAAAGAGGTCACAGAGCATTGCTTGCCAAGCTATCAGCCAAGGGGTCATCAACAAGGGGTACATTTTGGAAAAATGGTTGCCTCCCCTATACCACACAGACTTTGCTGCCGTCTGCTGTGCCTCCTCCACACACCAAAACAGACATGTGTTCCAATTATGGATTTATGGCTCCGCTGAAATGGACTTTATTGCTGTCACTCTGGACTCTGCACCTGAACGTGTATAATGAACTGAAAGCATGACATCTGCATTCAAAGACTTAAAGGCTGCTCCCACATCAGCACCAGACAAGATCTGCCTTTTGGAGACATACTGCTTCATAATGGGCATTTGGGTTCAAAAAACATGGCTCTCATTACCACTGTTGGCTCTCTATACTTATAAGGTGCCTCCTGTAAAAGGGAAGCCCAGTCAGTTTGCTAGCTGTTACAGCTAAAGCTATTCTAAAAGACGATATCAGTGTTATTGTTAGGCACTCTAATGTTATGTGTTTGCTATAACAAATCTGCACAATATGAACACTTCTGTCGCTTAACACAGGACAGCTGATCCGGATCAGGTTACAATGTGACCATTCTTTCTAATTCTGATATCTTAGTTAATAGAGCCTCCATATCCAGTTGCATTGATCCTATAAGTTGATTGACTTTGATGAAATGCTTATTAAACAACAATATAGGATATGTTAGGTCTCATTACAACATTACAAAGATAACAGCTTAAAACCTGCGCTATATATGCAATGAGATAATTTTGTTATGAACTGAAGTTAGATAAATGAAATTTAATTGAACTGAATACGGAAATAAAATGGACTTAGATCCATTGTAACTTAAAAGTGCTAATACCCCAGACTAGAACTAATTTATTAAAAGCGAAAGTTCTACATTAAAAATTTTACTTGAAGTAAAAGTACAAAAGCACTAGCATAAAAAAAACATGCTTAAAGTACCAAAAATAAAAGTACTCTTAATTTGACCATTTCAAAATACAAATTATATGATTTAAATATTATTACTGTTGATTCTGTAGATGATAACAATGGAGCTCATGGTAATTAATTTAGATACTGATGGGAAGCTTCAAAGTTTCTCCAGTTTTTTTCTCGGGAAATAATGAAAGTTTTTCTTTGTCTATATTAATACATCATCATGTTTTTGTTGACTATAACTTTGAATAAGATAATCTGAATCTGCAAAATAACTAAAGTTATAAAATAAATGTGAAGTGAAATAATTAAAGAAATACAATATTGACCTTTGAGATGCGTTGGAGTGGATATACAAAATATGAAAATAATGGAAATACTGATTTCAAGTACAGTAGATTAAGTAAAGGTACTTAGTTACTTACCACGTCTGGACACAGATAAATCATCTAGGCCAGATTTAACGCAAGTCCACATTCCAAATTTTGGTTAATATTATTTTCTAGTAATGATTCAGATGAGATTCTCAAATACCTATCCTTTAGTGTATGTTGTCACAACATAAAGACATTACACACTACATACTGTTTGATTTGCCTAATGGAATACCTGCTCATTAAACTACAGTAATTAACATACAAATATGTCTAGATTTAGCTGAGGGCCGAACTACCACCAGTTGCCCTCTTTCAAGAGATGCGTTTTGATTTTATGACAACATCCAGCAAAACCTCTAACATTCAACGGTTGTTATCCAACATACAGAAAGCCATTTTCTTGTTTCCACTATTGGCTAGTGTAGTTCACTTTCAGGTCAATATGCTTTATGCCATGAATGTTTAAGTTAAACTGTATTGTCAAAGCGCTTTGCACCAAAATCCAAAAAGTTTGCATTTAACATAATTAATTAATCATGGCCATTCAAAATAGCAATTATAAGTAATAACAAATACAGAGAGGACTTAAACTACAAACAAAAATGTACATGAGCTGCACAAGGAAGTCATACTGATTCTGTTAAAGAATATTTTGTTTCTAACAATACTTTACCAATTAATGATACAAAATGCCAATCCTAATTCCTTTCTTAATTCCTTCCTACATGTGTTAATCTGGGTTGCACACGGCAACAGAAATTAATGAAAAAGGGGGAATAAATAAAATAATTATACATAATGTTTTTTTAGCGGACATCATAAAATCTTTTGCTATGACTACTGACATGTCAATTAACCAGAAGAAAAGATAACCCAAAGTCTTATAACGGTACTAAGATTTCAATGTACAATAAAAGACATTATCCAAAGAAATGACAACAAGTCTGAAAAAATTAACTTTAAAATGATGAAATTGAGCCTAAAGATGCTCTGAAAAGAAAGGATGACAATATTGTTAAGAGATATTTATCTCGTTCCTCTCTGTCAGCATGGCATTTCAAAACTGCCATGACTATCTAGGATGTTTCAGGTGTCCTAATGCATACTGTCCTCTGTCCACCTTCCACACAAGTTGATCTGCGCGCAGCTGGGGAGGGTTTAATAATGCCCAAAGATCCAGAAAGTCTACCTCCCCTAAGGATGGGTCGTAAACGACTACAAGGGTGAGAAGAGACTGCTTGTGGTGTTGTTGGAGGAGACTGTGTGATACAGCACACCCATTAAAAGAGGATGCAATATTGAAATCAGAAGAATGTAAATATTAAGAATATTTTAACTCATTTTTCTAAACTAATTGATTAATTAAATAGGGAATAATATCAATAAAAGTAATAACTTAAACACAAAAGTCTCAGAGTAATTGCAAACAACTAACTGAAAAGAAGTCATGTAAAATCATTAAACCAAACATCTGATCTAATGAAATGTACAAAACCACTCTGCTCTGGACTGAACATAGGAATACGACATAGGACTAACAGAAACCTTTTAATTTTCAGGAATTTTGGCGGACTCCTAAAACCATCAGAGGAGCATATTCTGTGGATTTCTGTATCTCTGTAAGTGTATGAAAGTGTATGATCTTGTACTAATCCAATCTTTGTATGAGTTTTCTTTGTCTCCCAGGTGAAAACATCCATTCCATGCAAGGGCTTGCACCACCTTTTGGTTACAAGATGGTCCACTGCCAAGGAGAGGGAGCAGGATCCTGCTCTTTTCTTTTTTCTGCTAAATGATCAGATCAGGCCAGGGTGGACCCGGCGGATCACAATAACAGCGTGAGGGCTCTCGTCAGAGCTCACCAAAATTGCCACAATGTCACACAATGTCCTCCAACCTAAATACGGAACCCTGGACTTCCACTAACACTTTTCTGCTCAGCAACAAAGTAAGACTGCATTGAACAATGAATTGACAAGCAGACTTTATCAGAAGGCGTTGTCATGACAAAACACAGCAGAGCTATTCAGAAAAGACTTATGGACATGCTCGTTAAGCTCAAATGGATCTCAATGGTTTAAAAGTCCCACCCATGAGAGATGAAAGACTGTTTTGTTGCACATTCAATTTTATACTCTACAAGTAAATTATGGTAATCATCCCATGACATAATTTTGATGGGAAAGTACAACTTTCTGTAAAGTATAGAATATTAATTGTGATATTAAGATGAGTTTCTACACTTTGCTTCTTCTCACCTATAAACTTGAAAGCAATTATAACTGAAGCATCAATGATGAGAAGAACAGCACACTGTGTTCAGTAGTCTAAGTAAAAACAAATTCAACCATTAGTTTAAGGATTAACTATGCACAAGAACATAAACTAAGCAAAATATGTCAAACCATACTAAGATTAATGCACTCTCAAATGTTTATTCAAATTTAGTTCACCAAAACAGATAGTAAAATTTTAGACAGGTATGATTTGAGTTTTTTCCTTTAATCAAACTAATAAAGGTTAAGTTTTTACAAGGCACCGCCCATCCCCCTCCCAGATTAAGAAAAAGCTGTTGTTTTCTTGTTGTTGTAGGTTAATCTGTATTACAACATGAATTAGAATCAGGATTTTCTGTGAATTATCCCTGCAAGACTCCCACACAAGTTCAATACATCTAGAAACTAATACTTCTGGAATCACTTGAAATTTGATGTAACTTCATAGCCATCTATGTATTAATTATGTTAACATGATGCAATATAGCTGGTCAAAGGACAGGAATATGGTACAAACTTACTTTAATTACATACAGTATAGAGAACTTATAAAGTAAGTCAATTAATGTAATGAGATAATTTTAAAATAGACTCATCCGCTTCTTTAGCAAATCTTCAGTTAAAATAATGTGTTAAAATAAGTGTCGAAAGACAAACACACATGTTCAAAACAGAAATAAAAGCAACAGTCGGTGTCTCTAACAAACTAGATATAGATTTCTATTTTGATGTTTCTTTGTTTTGATGGGTCCGGTAGTCCTGTTTTCACGGCTTTATTTTCTGGTAGCTTTAGTTCAAAAAAATTGGGCTCAGGTTAGAGAGGACAACTCAGATCCTACGACCCTTTGTGGGTTGGTCTAGAGGAGGTCCCCTTCCTTTTCATTAATTTTGGCCGGCTCATCACTCTTCTGTTATTCATTGGTTTTATGCAAAATGTTTTTACTGGAACCAGAATATTAAATTAATGATAGACACCTGACTACCTGCTTTATTATAGAAAGTAAAAGACTAACATTAGGATTAAACAAACCATGAACTTAGAAACTATTTCCCTCAAACTCTACTTTCCTTTCCTCCTTTTGTATACAGTTCAGATTCTATTAACAAAGGTTATCACCTAGTTGTTCATCATTAATAATATAATAATCATAATAATCTTTATTTGTAGAGCACTTTTCAAAAACAAGTTACAAAGTGCTTTAACAAGTGTAAAGACAATAATAGCCAAAAGACAATAAGACAAAAACTATACAAGATAACCGCAAGAAAACATTGACAAGACTAAAATACACTTTTAAGATAAATATACAATAACAGAAAATGTAATAAGATAAAGGGATAAAGTCAAATAAGATCGGGAAAGGCTCTCCTATAAAAGTATGTTTTAAGAAGGGACTTAAAAGAGTTCACTGACTCAGCTGACCTGATTTCCTCGGGCAGGCTGTTCCAGAGCCTCGGGGCCCCAACAGCAAACCATTAGACAAGAGTTTTAATAGAATAAATCTACAATAGAATATTTCATCAATGAAAAATGTTCATTTATATTGATAAAATAAGAGGGAGTCGAGGGGATGTGGTTAGATGACTTAATTACTGATCATAATAATTGAGTGCCAATTATCAGGTTATTACATTTTAATAATTAAAATTAAACTCATTTTCATTGAGTTGTAAGAAGTTGACTATTTTCTATTGGAATGAAGGTCCTCCTGGTCTAAAGTAAGCAAAAAGATCCAAAGTAGAAATTTTTTGCATCATTAAAGATAATTAATATATTGAAATTGCTGCTTGAGAATGCTGTAAACAGGACTAAACTACTACAGATCAGATTTCCACCAATAGACTTTGCTAAAAAAAAATAGCATCTTATGGTTTGACTCAAAAAAAATTACATATTATATTTTCTTAGGGAGTTCTAAAGTTACTGTCTTCTAAGGTTTTAAACATATTGTGTTATGATGAGAATAATAATCACGGTAACTTAAAAAAGTGTAAACGAAGTTAAGAATATCTTACTGCTGCAGAAATTATTAATTTCACTTATTTGTTTCAGTATTTCCCTCTGGGTGTGATGGTTTAAAGCTCCAGGTCACAACGGATGACCTGTACAAATGAGAGTACTGATGGCTTTTGAATGGACAAAAAGGGGACTCAATATTTGTATTCACATTTTGAATTAATACCAGTTAAGCCTAATAGAAATGTGATAATGTTTTAATTTAAATTGATTAATTTAAAATATTTACCAGTTAATTAAAAATTTATTTGAGATGTGACTTCATAGAGGGCAACACAGGTTGTCCTCCTTTTCCTTTTGAGGGTTTCTTTTAAGTACAGGTAGTTATAGCGTAAATCCACGATGACTGTGATAAGAATTTACTATGTTATTTCAGATGTTAAAGTTAAATCAATACTTTATGTATGATTTATGTATGATGTATCAGCTTTACCTTAAAGGGGTTTAAATGTTTAATATTTACGTATCATGCAATATGAACAAACCAAGTATGATAATAAGGGATGTTGATCAATGCTTTGCTTTGGGATAGACATTTTATTATTAATATTCATTACGAATTGTGCCTATGTATTCAGATGATTGCAATGTTTGTATGATTATATGGTCTTATTTAAATTTAGCAATAAGTGCATCTGTGAGTTTTCCTCTGATTTTCTATATTGAGGTTTTTCTCCATTTTGCACTGTTTAGGGGGTGTAGCTAGTCTCATAAGCCTTTTTTGCCCATTTTATAACTTTCAACTATAATTTCAGACTTCAATACATGAAATATAGAGAAGTGGGTGTTTTTGGCTATGAGCATGCGACCGGTAACCTCTGTCAGGGACTTATCACTTGATAAGACTCTTTATTATTATTAGTTTAGAGCAGAATAATATTTTGTGTCACAGCCACTGTTAGGCTGCACGGAGACAGGGCTTATGGGACGTGTGTAGCTAGATGATGTAAGGTTTCTTACATTTCCATATGTACAATAATCATTCTAACTATATGATAAAAATAACAGAAATGGTTTCATGTTGGAAAATGTATTTTATATTTACTGGCCAAGGATAATGTTGATTTAAATGTTTGTGATCTTAACTACTGTGATTGATTTTTGAAAAAGTACCAACCCAACTCTGAAGATGTCCTGACTGGTCCATAACATTTAGAGAAGTTTTTAATAACTGGGTTCCCAAATTTATAAAGGGTTTAGTGATTGAGTTTATCTTTTGATAAAAAATGGGGGAACTGTTGGAAATATTTCTTAGGTGTCTTAATTGATGTAACAGTGAAAGGTAAGACAGGTCTAGTTTAGAGTAATATAGCTGACTCCATAAATATTTGACATTATAGCTTTAGGTATTTCTCATGTGTACTTGTTCTCGTCAAGGAGACAACAATTGACTGATTAGCTAGAGACAGTAGCTCAGGCGTCAGGCTAGCAGATATGAGTGTTCTCTGGGAATCTAACAAGGTTGAGCCATACAAGAATGTTTACAAGAACTAACTGGCTACACAGATTAGAGTACAACTCTTGGATAGTGAGAGATTCCAATATGACGGAAGCATTGGAATCTAAACATCAGATAGATTAGGTGTTCTAGGTGAAGATGACCTAATAGAGAAACCTACAGGCTCTAGGGGAAGAGAGAAACATGAAAGGGACCACAAGATGTTATCCTTCAGATTTGGTGTTGGCATTTGACGTGTTCACATGTTGTATGCTGGCACTGTATCTCCTCGGCCGGGCTCAATAAACTATGCTCTGTTAAGTCTTCATCAGTCTCCGAAACTTCTTCACACCTGAACCTGGCTCACAACAATAATTCCTAACAGTAGCCACAGTACAAATGTATTCAGTTAACCTTATGTTACACCTGTGAGCTGTCTGTGATATTTCCTGTCTCACTTGGCTCTGACTCTCTTCAGTGCAAATTCTGATGACATGGCCCTGGAATAACAAAGTCTTTTTATTACGCGAGTTTCAAGCTCGTCCTCCTCAGTTATTTCTGCTCCTGTGACCTCTGTCCTCTTCCTCTTAAAATACTGCAGGATGCTCGTCTCTGTGTGAACATTCTGACTACTTAACTGTTTATAGACACGTAACAGTTTTTTAAGGCCAAGGATGGTCACAGTCAGGGGCGAACAAGTGGCCCAGGAGTTTGTCCCTGCTCAGCCCGCTCTCCAGTCAAAGCATTTGGGGCTCGGGCTCTTTAGAGACCTTTATTCCTGCATTCTTGAGAATGAGAGTAGAATAGCTAAATGAGCCTTTAAAATACTAATACTAGAAACACCTCTTTAACTCATCTCAGCTGAGTCCTTAAATACAATAAATAAATAAATAGAGCCATCATCGTTATTGGCCTCATCTCTGCTGTCTGTCTCATGTTCACCATGTCAGGGTGAGTCCTGCTGCTGCTGGCCAGCGGCGGGGAGAACTCAAAATCTTTATTCAAGAAGAAGTACAATTACTCCATCTACAACATATTTTATTTATATACACACATATTATATTTTGTCAGGATGTATGTACATGTATTAATGTCCTTTGGGGGTTTTCAGTAACAGACCAGTCTGTGGTCTTTTTTTCTTTATCAGTTTTATGTTGTTTGTGGCTAAATTTCACACAAATGCAAAACTACAAACAAAAAAGTCTTTGAGAAATAAATTGAACTTTATTTTAGAACAAAAAGTTTCTCCTCCAACAAAAAGGCTCTGAAGATGTTTATTGTCTGTCGGTGAGATCCTTATTTTATTGTTCTGTTATTAGCTAGGCTATATACATCTGTATCTCTGAAGTGTAGAACGTATCCTTTACAATGTTACGATTATTGATGTTGATTTGACATAACCTTTCTATTAATAAAGAAAAAGGTCCAATGCAGTCAGACTTCTCATCAGGGGCGTAGGAGCGATTTTGAATGTGGGGGGGGACGCAGAAATGCTAGAAGAGTTCGGGGGCAGGGGCCTTGTTAGGATCTTGAAAAATTGGGGGCTTAGCCCAGCCCACAAAACTTCATGTCTTCACATAGTAACTGAAACCTCCACCAAGCATTAAAGCAATAGTAAACATACTCTACTTATATGGCACAACAAGGCAACACTTTTAACTGTGTCATGTCTGCTAAACTGTGATGTTGTGTCTAAATCCTATAGCCATATATAACAACAAAACTGCAACAGTGTGAACCCGGGGGGGGTCTGGGGGTCCTCCCCCAGAAAATTTTGAACGTTAAACACTTAGTTTCCTGCATTCTGGTGTTTTTTTTTTTACACCAATTTCTGCATTTTCTGCATCCATTTATCATTAAGTAAAGGGACACACAAAATTCAGGCAGCCCACAGGGGGGCTGTATCTTTGTTTCACTGTTGCTTTTAAATGACTTGAAGGCTGGTAATTCTGCCTTCAGATGTTAGGACTGATTGCTCGTTTGATTGTCCTTGTTGCTGAATTGTGGTGAATATTTGAGAACATTTTGACATTTTATGACCTTGTAACTGATTAAATGATCATCTTAAATGAGCAGTTGTACTCCTGCCTGCTTTGGCCAGGACACTGTTGGAAAATATTTGTTCTGGTTTTATAAAGGTTTAATAAAACAATTCAAAATCTAAAACTGTAACAGAATATAATGCAGAGCAGCTCTCAGCTTTCAGAAATGTTTCTCCCGTAAAAAATTAAATAATTTTAATTCAGTTAGAAACTCCTGGACTTTAATAGCTCCTGTGTTTCAGCATCGACATTGACTGACACCTGCCAGCCATATACAGCGTGCTAGCCTTGAAAATCCAGCTGCATTCTAACATTAACTTAGCTCTCCTTATTAGCTCGGCTCCTTGCATGCTGGCTAATAACTTTTTTTAAGCTGGGTCTCCAACACTGACAGCACGTGTTGGACAGATTTGTGCAGCGGAGCTCCATGAGGGGGAGAGAGAGAGAGGTACGGTGAGAGAGACGAGCGAGATGAAGTGCTGCGCTCCGGCTCCTGCGATCCAATATGACTTTAAATAGGGCTACGCTTAGTAAAAAAAAATCGCAAAATCAATCCGTGGGCGGTCTGCGTTGATATTGTGGCCTCTACAAATAAATGAACATATAGGAAACACTGGATCATCTGACTTAGATGTTACAGTGTGAAGTCTACGTTTGCTCTGCAGAGACTAAAGACGCTTTGAATGCGCCGTTAATGGAAAGTGAAAGTTTTTATTTGTTAAAGAGCGACACAGGCTGCTTTCCAAAACGGCCAGCAGTGCCATGTGTGCGCTCACTGATTTTCAGTTATATTATTAGAACAATAAAGCCTTAAACTAAAAAAGCATTTTCCTGATTTTCTAAATGTTTGCATCTGTCCAGCTCTGTGACTGTGAGGAGGCCCGACACCAGGCGCTCTTCTGCGTAACTGCGCGCACAGACTGGATCATTTCGGTTATTTATTCCCATCTTAAATGAGCAGTTGTACTCCTGCCTGCTTTGGCCAGGACACTGTTGGAAAATATTTGTTCTGGTTTTATAAAGGTTTAATAAAACAATTCAAAATCTAAAACTGTAACAGAATATAATGCAGAGCAGCTCTCAGCTTTCAGAAATGTTTCTCCCGTAAAAAATTAAATAATTTTAATTCAGTTAGAAACTCCTGGACTTTAATAGCTCCTGTGTTTCAGCAGGTTTTCTGCTCATGTTCAAAGTTCTGCACAGAATCTAACTGGGTTCTCTGACATCTCCAGAATAAAGGACTATTTTGAGAGGTCAAACAGGATAAATCATCATAGACTTTGCAATTAATCCGCGGTCCACCTGCGTGCTTCACCGTGTGGACGGGATCCATACCACGGATTCTGCAACCCGTTGCACCACTACGGTCCATGGTAGTGTAGAGATGTTTTTTGTGCACAGGATCACAGCCCCAATGTGTCCACATGAGGAAAGGTCAAGATAGGCTACCAGAGTAAAACTGTTTATTGCATCAGACTAGGCAACTTGATGAGTTTATTTTTTTAAGTAGCCCATTAAAATATTGAAGAAGCTGATTATCTGTAATTTAGCTGCTCCACAATTATTTTCCTTTTTAAATCTCCATGAAGGTGTTGATAAGATCACTTTAACATATCACTTTTGTTGCCCAGCCAACTTTTGTTACCTGAGCCTTTTATGTAGCCAACCAAACCTTTGCAGCAGCACAGGCAGCCAAAACAATCTGATTATTCCTAAAGCATCTAAATAATCTTTACAACAAAGATAATTATTGTGGCAGAAACACTGAGCAGCTCGTTGTTGAAGCAGGGAAACCTACAGACAGAGAAAGCTGTGCGTCATGCGTAAAACCCAAAAGGACTGTTTCATCCAACCACACACTCTCTCTCTCTCTCTCTCTCTGCATCTCAAAAATGATTGTTTCCTGAATAAATAACAGCTGATAGGTGATGAGTGAAAGATTAGTTTCACCGGCGACATTCTGTTTATGGACTCACTGTCGGACATCACCATAAAACACACAGTAACTGATGTGAAAAAACGTGCGTGCATCGACATTGACTGACACCTGCCAGCCATATACAGCGTGCTAGCCTTGAAAATCCAGCTGCATTCTAACATTAACTCAGCTCTCCTTATTAGCTCGGCTCCTTGCATGCTGGCTAATAACTTTTTTTAAGCTGGGTCTCCAACACTGACAGCACGTGTTGGACAGATTTGTGCAGCGGAGCTCCATGAGGGGGAGAGAGAGAGAGGTACGGTGAGAGAGACGAGCGAGATGAAGTGCTGCGCTCCGGCGCTCTGCGATCCAATATGACTTTAAATAGGGCTACGCTTAGTAAAAAAATCGCAAATCAATCCGTGGCGGTCTGCGTTGATATTGTGGCCGCTACAAATAAATGAACATATAGGAAACACTGGATCATCTGACTTAGATGTTACAGTGTGAAGTCTACGTTTGCTCTGCAGAGACTAAAGACGCTTTGAATGCGCCGTTAATGGAAAGTGAAAGTTTTTATTTGTTAAAGAGCGACACAGGCTGCTTTCCAACACACCCAGCAGTGCCATGTGTGCGCTCACTGATTTTCAATTATATTATTAGAACAATAAAGCCTTAAACTAAAAAAGCATTTTCCTGATTTTCTAAATGTTTGCATCTGTCCAGCTCTGTGACTGTGAGGAGGCCCGACACCAGGAGCTCTTCTGCGTAACTGCGCGCACAGACTGGATCATTTCGGTTAATGAAGCAAAATGCAGATTACAGACTGTTAAGCTATAAAAGGTATGAATGGAAAATGTAGCGAAATTAAAAGTAGATTACTGGCCTAAATAATATAGGCTACTGGAGTAAAGAGTATAAAGGTGCAGTTTTTAAAAGGTGTGAACGTGAAAAGGTGCCGATTACCTTTTTTGTAAAATTATTTATTTTTGCAAATTTAAGTTATTTACAAGTTCCTACCCACCTCAGTGGGTCCTCACTGCTGTCTTCAGGTAGGCTGTAAGTAACAGCAGCACAAAATGCTGCACCCTCCTGAGCGAACTCTTTTTCTCCCGTAACTTTTTTTCAGCACCACCTTTGCCTTCTATCGCATGTTTTCTATCGGCCGACATGATTTCTGTCGCGTTTCAACCGTTTATTTAGTCTATTTCTGATGCGGAGTGTGTGATTGATTGACTGTCATTCAGACCTATGAGCCAACTCCGAAATCGCTGGGAAAAAAGCGAGGGGGACAAAACATAGATTTTGAAATGTGGGGGGGACATGTCCCCCCCATGTATAATGGCTCCTACGCGTATGCTTCTCATAGAGTCGCCCCCTGCTGGCCCCCTGCCGGTTTGAGGCTCCTCCTCATTTACTTCTCTCTTCAGACTCGGAGGTTCCAGCTGGAAACAAACTGTTAACTCTTCTTGCTCGTGTAGGTCTGCTTTTATATTCCTAAATTCGTTTCAGTCTTTGTTGATAGTTGTCTTGTTCCTATCTGCCTGCTGTGTGTTTGCTTCCAATGAGTTGGATTTACGTTTCACTTCTTCTGGTCCTTCACGGGTTATCTGCTTTTTTCGCTTTGTGAGGAAACCTGGATATTAAATGTGTTTTTTTCTTTTGGATGTAGCCTGATTTCCTCCCTGATTCCTGTGGCATTGGTTTAGGGTCTTGTTTTGCTGCGGAATACTTTGAGTTTTGGACATTGCACACGTAAGTTATACACTTTGTTGAACACCCGCGTTTGTATCCAAGCACACGGCCTGAAGTCTGACTTCCTGAAGTAAATCGGTTTGGCTCTTCTACGTAACGCTCTAACTAACAATCAGGCCGAGTAATGTTAGTTTGCTACTTTTAGCAACATGTGCTGTTTTTGTCGGTTTGCACAAAAAGCGCGTTTGACAGTTGTTACAACATTAACTAACATCGTTCTGCTGCAGCCCCGTAAACAGCAGGTTGTGAACGGTCCGTGTATCATCCGATCATTCAATTATAAATATAATAATATAATAAACAAGGAAACCAAAACGAAATAATAGGTCGAATTGACCTTTTCTTTATTTTTCTTTATTTGTTTTCTCATTGCCCACTGTGCCGTCAATTCTGTTTTTGCGCATGTGCAGTGGATAATCAACCCACTTGGAACAAGCTTACGAAGCAGTGTGTATGGCTGCATCCTGGAGTAAAGAGCTACAAAAGTAACACATTTCCAGTAATGTATTACTTTTTGTTGTAACACAGTTATATAAGTTATTTATATAAATTACTAAAATTAAATCGGCAATGTTTTACCCTTTACAATCTCAGTAACGCACATTACAACTCATTTTAACCAGAAATTAAGTGATGTTTTTATAATTCGCCAACACCAAGAAACATTTCGACACCGGAAAAACAAATCCATGAGTAAATAAGCAACTTTATTTCCTGTTGCTGGAATCCTGTGGTCGAGATTGTAGGCAGGGTTCAAACTGTGAGCTCGGCCCCTCTTAACAAGACGGCAGCTCCCCTGATGGATCACTCGTAAATAAATTTATATAGGCTTTGTTCTTTAACCAATTTCATGATCAGAGAGGCTGCTGTCGGTTCATCCTGACTGATCCTGTCACAGCATCTTTAGTGGGGACACAGATTCATCCTGTTTCACCCTTTAAAAGAAGTTTATGTTTCAATTCATTGCAACAAACTTGCCCGTGAATCCGACTCTTTCTCTTTCTGCTGCTTCTTCTCTTGATTAACAGCTTTGTTCAAGCGCATGATTGACGTTGCTGTCGGACTATTCAGTTCAAAAACACCAAAGTAGCCTGCGAGGTATAGTGAACCAAATGAGAGCTTTTATTTTGAAACTTAGAAACTATGTACGTTCTCTGACAGTAGCAGATTTGGACATATAACAGGCTATTATGAGAATAAAACGTAATCTTATCAGAATGAAGTCATAATTATTTTAATATTAATCATTTTAAATCTACCTGCCCCTCCGCTGTGCATTACCCTGTGTTATTGTTCTGCTGATGGTTCTCCCCTTTATATGACACGGACACTGGGACTGCACTGGTACCTAACTCGGACACATATACGAGCGGAGGTGGAAAACTTGTGATCAGACATAAATCTCACGAGCACACACATCTACATAAATGTTAACTTCAGCACCTCTGATAAAGTGCAGCTCACAGTGGCTTCAGAGGGAATGAAGCATTCTGGAGCAGAGAGACGGTCAAACAGAGCAGAGTGTCTCTGATGAGGACAGAGACACAGAGGACAGGTGTCTGTGTCGCGGTCAGGTTTGGCAGACGCTTTTATCCAAAGCAGGTGTGTCATGTTATAGCTGCTCTCGCCACTTTGCGGCGGACTGTTAACTGTTTGTGCAGCAGATACACAGACTTGACACTGAGCGACAACATTGATATCTAAATGTATTGATTACAGTTTTGCGAGGGACAATTGAACAAGTACGAGCCCTGAAGCTGTGAGCAGTGCTCTCTCTCTCTCTCTCTCGCCATGCAGAGTCGGCCTAACGGGGTGGGGGATACATGGTGTTGAATTACATTTGGGGCTGTAGTCAGAACAATAATGATCTCAGCATTAAGCAGCTTTTTATCCGATAATCTGCATTTATCTTATAACAAATATTTTATTAAGTATTTTATTCATTCGCTTTATTGCCGTTACAGTTCAGTTCAAAAACACTAAAGTTGCCTACGAGGAAGATCGAACCAGACGCGAGCTGTTATGCAATATAGAAGCTTGATGGCACCAGGCGGGAGAGCAAGAGACGAGGTCCAAGCTGCAGCCATACAGTCTTTCCACTGAGGGGCGCTGCTGCGTAGGCTTGTTCCACGCTTTATCCACAGATTATCTACTGCGCATGTGCAAACCAGAAATGGAAATGAGAAAACAAATACAGAAAAATAAAGACAACGTAAAATTGATGTATTATTTCGTTTTGGTTTCCTGGTTTATTAAATTTCCCGTTTGGTGCAGAAAGCAAGAAAACAAACGTCTGTTTTAATATTTGGTTCATTCAAAAAAACAAACGAAATATTGATTCGTTTTTTGGTTTGCCAGATTAAATGGAATAAATAAATGATCGGATGATACACGGACCGTGAACTCTTCCACCACTCTAGGTTTGTTGTAGCTCAGAAGATGCTAAGAGGTCGGTAAAGTTGGAAATATAGTCACAGATTTGAACGTCCGGGATCAATAACTCGTAAGCAAAACGTGTTTATAACACAAACTCTTTACTATCGTAGTTAAGTAGACAAGAAGCTACA
Source organism: Lepomis macrochirus (assembly GCA_024633595.2). NCBI lineage: Eukaryota > Metazoa > Chordata > Actinopteri > Centrarchiformes > Centrarchidae > Lepomis > Lepomis macrochirus. The sequence continues at coordinate 27,595,760 of JALXJV020000019.1, forward strand.
TTTTCACCTAATTGAGTCGTCATACAAGCGGCACAAGTATAACGCTGTTCTGCGTGCAGCCGCTGTGAGACAGGGCGCAGGGACGCTGATAACACATACTGCAGAAATATTCAATAACTTCACACCTATGAAATGTAGTGCCCCCAAAATCACCTTACACATTCATGATATACTGTTGGTTATACTACAACACTCATGCCGCATTCAGACCAAACGCGAATTTTCGCCTCGCAGCGCTTTCCTCGCGTGAGTACATTCGCTGCAAGTGTTCACACACAACGCGAGAAGGCGATTTTAACTCTATAAGGTGAATAAACACAACTCGTCATTACTACAACTGTATGAAACCAAAGTAAACATTTTGCGGTGATTAAATGGCAATAAACGGATCAAACTGATGCCGAAATAACCACAACATGATGCAGGTTTGTTAAACATTTGAATTCCTGCTTTGTCAGGTCTGTCAGCAAGACAGCAGGACAACAACTTATAAAATGTTTGTTTTCTGAATGGAGTTTGGATCGATCAGGGCTGTGCTATGCTAACTTGGTCACAGTAAAGTACAACGACAGCTGAACTCACCACTTTCTTTTCTCCAAGTAATGTCCAGCTTTGTCCGGTTTTTATATAAATATGTAGAAGTGCCAAACGATGCTAACAACAACACTGGAACATGATGTGCAGAAGCTGCTGAGAAGCTCCAGTCAAGATAAATCAACGTTGTAATCCTAAAACTAAAGTAAAAAGCTAATTTAATAAAAACAGTTAACTCTGAGCTCCTCCTCCGAGTAAACGGCATAGTTGTCAGAACCGAATCCGACCAACTTGTGGGTATTTATTTCTCCGAAGGTTGGAGCGCTGCTCCCTGCTCCTCTAGCCCAAGTTTAGCAGCTCTCACCCGGCCTGCAGATTTTCAATCCCCCGCTCTGCCCGGCCCTCCGCACACAATGCTCTGAAGCCTCAATGACGTACGGATAATTTCAGCGCTGATAGGCTATCGCGACTTATTCGCGTGAGTTGAATATTTTCATCTCCTTTGCGCCACCCGACAAGAAATCGCAGCTCTACGCGTCTTTGCATTGACTTTATTTGTAAACTCACCGCCCCAAACGCTCGCTTCACTTTTGGTCTGAAAGCACCTTCAGTTTGAGGGAAAAAAAGAGTTCTGCATACCTAATATTAGGTAGGCCTATTTTTAATATTGAATAATCACGCTGTTTTAAGCTGTAGTGTCTCCAATATCACCCCAGGCACCAGTGATCTCATGCTGACGATACTACAACACTTAGTATGTAGAACTGGACCTCTTTGAATTCTAATTGAATAGCCCTGATCTAGATCGACTTAGAGAGTCATAATCAGACATGTGCAGAGGGGGGTGCACTGTGTGTTTGACCGCCTGCCCTTTTGCCCTTTTATGCCCAAACTGCCCTTTTATCAATGCAAAATTTCCTTAATTTATTTATTTGTAAAGGCTCTTTAGTGAAGTTCTGCCCAATCAAACTATTAGTAAAATGTATGAATAATAATTTTGCAATAAATGAAATAATGACCATCTGTTCTCTTCCTAAAGGAAACCTTGATACCGCTGGTAAGAGGGGTTTGCTGCAATGTGCTTGTTGTGGGTTGTTGGATCTATTTTACAAGAAAGACGCTAAGAGAGCAGCACAGTAATATACATAATTGTGTATATTACTGTGTGTCGCGGGTAGAAGTAACGTTACTTCTACACACTGATAAACAAAGGCGCTCTGTTCTTGTTGCGGAGAAAATTTCACAGGCAAACTCAATAACTGGAAACACATATAAAAATGTCAGTGTCAATGTAAAATAAATAATTTTCCTGACATCAAAGTAAAGAGTGAAGAAGAAATGTTAATGTGAAACATTAATGCTTGTTAGTTTATTTATTTAGATATATGATTAGACAAAGTCAATAAAAATCTAAATATATCTCAGATTCACAATGTAATGTAATGTAATGTATAAAATCATTATCACAGTTTTGCATCCTGTAGACACACAGCAGGCAACACAGACACACACCTCTGTCTGTAGATGTGTTTGTCTCACCCTGCCGTGGCCTCCCTCATCCTTTCCCCATTAATGTTTCCTTCGCAGATTATTTCACACACTTTTTTAATCTGGTACCTTATTTCTTCTTCCTGCAGCTCTCGGTGTGCAGCTCTGTGAGCGTCTCCCTCTTATTTTCCTGTACCAGTCAGCCTTGGCAGCAGCTGCAGCACTACAACAGGTCAGTCATAGTGAGCCAGTTCCAGATACTGTCAGCAAACTTTACATCTTGTCAGGGTCACATATTTGTTTAATTATGTAATATATATCCTTATGTTATAATATATCTAGTCACAGATCACCTCCAGTAGCATCAGCAGCTGCAGCAGCAGCAACCCCTCACCACTAACTGTTCCCTGTAGGTTATGTCAGCTCACAGTGTTTTAAAGCTGCGTTTCTTTGTCAAAACTGTTTCACAGCATTTGCTGATATATCAGTACAGCAGTATCAGTATCAGCATGTCAGCAAGGAATTTAGAACAATATATTTCTGTATCGATATTTTGAGAACAGCCCTATTTAAGTCCTTGTTCCATGAGCACCTGCCTCTCCAAAGGTCTCTGCACGGCCTGGTCATACAGTTAGATCCGGAAATATTTGGACAGTGACACAATTTTCATAATTTTGGCTCTGTACGCCACCAGACTGGATTTGAAATTAAACAAGATGAGATGCAATTGAAGTGCAGACTTTTTTTGCAGCCTAACAATGGCCTGTTTCACTTACATTGAGAGCCCCTTTGACCTCATGCTGTGAACACAGCTTCTAAATGAAAATGCTACACCTGGAATCAACTTCAGACCTTTTATCTGCTTAATTGATGAAGAAATAACAAGGAATAGCCCTCCCCTGTCCGTGGAACAGCTTTTGAGGGTTGTGTCCAATTACTTTTGGTTCCTTGAAAAAGAGTGGGCTCATATTAAAGACCTGTAATTCCTAAAGCCTTCCTCCATTGTGGATGTGAATACCCCCAAATTAAAGCTGTGAGACTGCACTTTAAGCCCATATTCACTATTTAAGTGTAACTTTATTAACAGTTTATTAATCATTAAGGTGTCCTAACCTATATCTGCTGTGCATTACCGTAGTTACTGCTCTGCTGATATAGTAGGCTTCCCCCTTAAGACCGTCTGATAGACACAGAGCCCTCTGGGACGCCTCTTTGTCAGAGGTGGAAAACCGAAACTGAAAACAGTTGTGATCAGAAATAAATCTCACCACAAATCTACACAGATGTTAATTTCAGCACCTCCAATAAAGTGCAGCTCACAGATGCTTCAGAGGGAGCAGAGACAGTCAAACAGAGCAAAGTGTCTCTGAGCGAGGCGGACAGAGACAGCAGGACACAGAACAACAGGTGTCTGTGTCGCGGTCTGGTGTGTCATGTTGTTCTCTCACTACTTTGCAGCGGACTGTTAACCGTTTGTGTAGGAAGTAAATGGACCAACAACATTTAAAGGTCTAGTGTGTAATATCTCTGAGGATCTATCAACAGAAATGTAACGTAAGATCCATAACTATGTTTTCAGTGGTTTGTAAATACCTCACATAATAAACCGTTATGTTTTTATTACCTTAGAATGAGACATTTATGTCGACACGAGTCCCCCTTTCACAGACATCGTCACATGGCATCATCATGTTTCTACAGCAGCTGAAAATGAATGACAAACAGGCTACAGAGCACGTTTCATCACTAAGTTCTTCTTGTTCTACTTCTGGTAGAATTCAGGCAGTGCAGACACTCATCACTATGCTGAATATGTACGTTAGAAGAAGAATTAGTAATAATATACTGCAGGGGTCTGCAAATAAGTTTTGCATCAGAGCAATATTATCAACCGTTAGATGGTGGATGAGAATATGAGACATAATATGTCATTGACACCGTGTGTGGTTAGCTTAGTTTGTAAGGTGCAGTACTTTCACATCAATGATTGAGGGTTTGATCCCACCTTGGGACATTTTTTTTTCCTCTTCAACAAATGGATTCTGCAGCAAATGTTTCTCAGATCACATCATGTGCTGCACTGTTTTTGTTTCCGTGTTTGAGCTGCATCCATCAACCTACAGACACTTTTTCATTTTCCCAGTATCTCCAGGCAGAGGACATTCAGGGGAATCACGTTTTTCTGTCGGCTCTTTCAGAGGTGTGTCAAGCAGCTACAGACTCTTTTAATGTCGTTCAGAAGTTTTCAAAGTAAAAGCTCAGTTTAACTCCAAATACAGCATTATAGTAAACAAGCTTCTCACGCTTTTATTTTGTAAACAAAACCACTAAAGAGGAAGTGATTATGTGAGTAACCGTTGCTGTCATAACTGAGATCTATTTCAGCTCTGCTATCAAAGTATTTATTTATATATTTTGCAGCTATCAAAGCACCTTAATATGGCCGCGGGTCAGAAACCTAATTTCCTGACTGGCCACTCTGCTGTCTCAAGAGACACTTTTTGTCCTTTGTCAGCCACCGTTGCTGTCCTACCCTCTTTGAAAGGTTAGGGGGCAGTAGAGTGGACAGATGGTTGCAATTCACAACCTTCGCCACTAGATGTCACTAAAACTTACACACTGAACCTTTAAGATCCAGTATCTACTAGGGCTGGTCCGAATGTCATTTTTTGACCTTACGCGGTTCGATAGTGAATAATCAAAGCCCCCCCCCCCTGCGGCTGCGCTCAGTGGTTCCATTATGCCGATTGTTTAAACCGGTCTTGATAAGCAGGCAGTCATTTCATGAGCTACAGCTATGTATTTCATGGATAGAAGCAGAACAGCAGAAGAAGGATAAATGCCCAAGAATTTCTATTGAGTGATGGAGGATCTGATGGGGGAGAGATAACGGAGGCATGGGAGTGTAAGTCTGTGTGTGCGTGTGAAAGAGGGAAAAGAGAGCGTTCTGTTTATTTATTCTTATAGCTAGGCTAACTAAGTGATTTTTACCAACACATTCTCATCTCAATGCGTCATATCTGACGCTTTCACCCGGAGTAACAAAGCGTAAGGATTTTACGCTAAAGGTACCCTTCCGCGTCCGTATGAAACGCTCCCGTTTCCTACGTTAAAGCAATACAAGGGCGGCTAACCCTACCTGTTAGCAGCTGTAGGGTTAGCCGGTCGACATGCATACATTCAGTGACTTGGGTTTAGGCACTAACATTTCGGATGGTTGTGGTTAGGGTAGGGGCTTCGGGGGGGCTGTCAACACCTTTATCACGAACGTAGCTAGCTAGTTAGCCACCGCTAGCTAGCTAGCACTTCCGGTCTGAACCGGACGCCCCGGAGCTTCTCATGGAGACGCTTCCGGGTGCATCTCCATAAAACGCTAAAGGGTACCTTTCGCGTAAAATACCTACGCTTTGTCACTCTTTCTCAAATCGTCTGTATATGACGCCCTGAGATGAGAACGGGCTCTTTTTACCCAAACTTTGTTTTAACTTTGTTATGGCAAGGCTAGCAGACCCGAGGGCAGGACTAAGAACGGGAGGGGATTGGATAAAGGAGGAATATTTATTGCAGATTAAAAGGATCAGATATTGAGCAGGTGAAGAGGAAGGCAGAGTGAAAATAGAGGCATGCAGAACCGGGTTGGTGGCTGCTGTCAGGGCTGGACTGGCCATCGGGCATTTCGGGCATTTGCCCGATGGGCCAACGTGCTTTGTGGGCCGGTACATACTTTAATACATTTTTTTTTTTTTTTTTTGACTGAACGGCCTATAAAACTCGCACATTGGGCATTTTCTTATTTTGTGGGCCGATGTTTTTTTTTGGTTTTGTTTTTGCAACGGTATAAACTATTAAAGGTGGTGGATTGGCCAATTGGTCATGACTCATGATCGACTCTGGGCTGGACCAATTATAGCCGAGGAGGTCAGATGCAACCTCCCCCTTCAACGGATCAGCAATGAGCAATCATATATTATTGCTGCTGAACAAAAATGGAGAACAAAAAACGTAAAGGAGGCGCCGAAAAAAATAGGGCCAAAAAGAAACTAGCCCTTCAGGCAGCTGCTGCCAAATGTGCTAAAATATCACAGTTGTTTGGTGGTGGCTATAGTGGAGCTTCCACTTCAGTAAAATTAGCAAGTGATGGAGGCCAGCAGGTTGAAGAGGGAAAGGGGAAGCAGGAGGAGGAGAGACCCGAGGCGACGCCGGTCCAAGTGGCAGAACTGAACTTGAGGTAAGAAGTTATTAGCTGCAGTATATATCTGGGTCAGATTATAAACCAAAGTTAGGTGCAGCCTCTCTCAACCCGTAAATAAATGCATCCATCGATGATCCGGTTCTAATCAGCTCATATTAGCTGATGATGAAGCGCCACGTCCGAAAGTGAAGAATGTGCGCGAGCCACAATGAGGAACACAATATTAACAATCTAGTAACTATTATTAACTAACAAGAAACTCTGATTAACTAGTAAGTAGCCTAATAGGCATAGGTGAAAGTGGTACTTCACTATTAATTAACTAATCAATAACTACTATTTTTTTGAATACTTCCCCAGAGAACTACTGAAAAAGTTTATTAACAATCTAGTAACTACTATTAACTAAAATGAAACTCTGATTATGAATTAGTAAGTAGTGCGCAGATGAAAGTGTTACTGCATACTTCTGTGGGAATTACTAATTATTTGGATCCGTATTATAAAGTGAAATATCACTTCAACTAACTATGTGTTCTGGAACTAACTAGTAATGACTCACTACATAATCTAGTCATGATTTGTGCAACCAAACACTAAAGTCATTTCAAGCGTTTTAGATTTTTGGTGAACTTTAGTATACTTTTAGAAAATGTCTTTAGTAACACTTGAGTCATTACTAGTTAGTTCCCAATTGGTCTTTATAATACAGATCCATTCCAAATAATTAGTAATTCCCACAGAAGTAATACTTTCATCTGTGAGCTATTACTTTCTAATTAGTTAATAAGAGTTTTTTTTAGTTAATAGTAGTTACTAGATTGTTAATAAACTTTTTCTCTGGGATAAAGTAGTTCTCTGGGAAGTATTAAAAAAATAGTAGTTATTGATTAGTTAATAGTGATGTACCACTTTCACCTGTGAGCTATTACTTACTAGCAGGGCTGTGCAGAGACCTTTGGAAGGGCAGGTGCTCAAAGTATAAAAGGGGCACATGGAACAAGGATTTAAATAGTGTTGTTTTCAAAATGACGATACAGAAATATATATCATTACGTACTCCTTGCTGATATGCGTATACTGATGCTTCTATCGATACATCAACAAATGCTGTGATACAGTTTTGAGAAAGATACACAGGCAGGAAATGCACATTTTGGTGAGCAGCGCTCAAGTGAAAAAACGGCACTTGTCATAATTATTTATGATTTTTTTTGACAAAATGTTAAATATATTAACACAACTCTGACTACCTTACCAATTTATTTTTGATTCCCACTTTTGCAAACGTTTAACCCTCAACATTTTTCTACAAAATAATCACAAGAGCAGCAACAGCAAAGTAAACTCTGCCACAATGTGCATGTTTTTTATGCTACTAGTATATATTTAGAATAAATGACTGCACCAAGGAGAGGGACATAGTTTCACTAATTATTTGTTTATTTTTCACAAGGCAATAAATCCTTTTAATTCTTTTGGTCTTGTTGGATCACATAACACTTAGTTTGTTAGGACTTGGTTTCACATTTGAGGGAGGGCTGTCTGTATCATGTAAAGATCTATCAGCATGCAACAAACTAATGGAATGGATAGTTATTAGTTATTAGGAGCTAAATCTAACACGTTATTATGCAAAATTCACTTTTAAACTTTGTTATAGCAACTAAATGGTCTTCTTCTACAATCGGCCTAATATAATTATTTAATTTATAATTGCGCTATCACGGGGTGGTGGTGGCGCAACGGATAAGACACATGCCTTTGGTGTGAGAGACCTGGGTTCAATCCCCCACTGTGTCCCATCCACCATTGTGTCCCTGAGCAAGACACATAAGACTTAACCCCTCTCGTTGCTCCAGAGGTGTGTGACCTCTGACATGTATAGCAATTGTAAGTCGCTTTGGATAAAAGCGTCAGATAAATGTAAGTGTATTCATTGTGTTATTTGATACTGATTCATTTTAAAATGTAGGAAATTTGACTGTTTTGATCCGTAATGAAATTAAGCAATTGTAAAATTAATATAATAGGCCATAACTTCCACACTGCTGCTGTCATCACTCAGTTTAAAGTGCTCCGTCACAGCTGAGAGCTTCATTTGGTTTTCCCTTTGATGTGAGCTGGAGCGTTACGTTCACTGCTGTGGACGGAGGTCAGACACATGAAAAAATAACTGAATCTCATAATTGAAAATTGAATGTCCTAGTATCTACTGACAGCTGCTGATAACAGCAGCACAGCTGACAGGAGCTCACTGACTGTTTTTCTTTCATCCAGAGAACCAATAAGCTGCTGCATCCTCAAGCTGCTGTCAAGCTGTTACCATGGCAACGTGAGTAAAACTACGTTTCTACAACAACACAGAGTTTCAGTTTCTTTTCTTGTTGAAATGCATCACGCTGCTGAATCCCATTTTACTACATGATGTGAACATTTCCAACGTGAGCAGAGTTAAGACTGAAAACTGGAAAAGTGTCAGATTGATGTGATTATAGAAACAATTAAAATCTAAAAGAACCAGACTTTTTTTTTTAATGAAACGTTAGAAGGACACAGGTAGAAGTTGGAGAGTGATCACCTGTGGTGAGTGAGCTTATAAAGGGAGCTGTGGAAGAGTTTCAGGATCAAATGGGCTTCTTTATTAATCAGCCTCTAATGTACAGAAACAGCATCTGAAATGTGTGGAGTCTGGCTATGTTTTGTGAAACCAACTCGATTTTGATTTATTTATTATTGTTTGGTCATGAGGCTGATAGTTTAATGATACACTGAGAGGGCAGCAAGTAGAGTGATTTTATTTATTTCATTCTATGTTCAGTAGTTTCTGAGCTCATGTCTTTACTTTTTCACAGGAGCATCTCAACCAAATACAAAGACTTCATTTCCAGAAGTGATCTGATCCAACCAGGACCTCCTGCTGTCTACCAGCTGAGACCAAAGAAAGAGAACATTGGATCTCTAAGCAGAATGACTCTTGGTGAAAGAAATGTGAACAAGATAAACAAAACCATCTTGCTTGTGGGTGAAACAGGAACAGGAAAATCTACTCTGGTCAACGCTCTGGTCAACTACGCCATGGGAGTGAAGTGGGAGGACGATGTCTGGTTTCAGATCGTAGAGGAGGAGGAGAGAAGCCAATTAGAGACTCAGACATCAGATGTGATTGTGTACCAGATCTTTGGTTTTGAAGGTGAAACTCTGCCCTACTCTCTGACCATCATCGATACTCCTGGATACGGAAACACCAGAGGGATCGAACATGACGTCATTGTCAGTGAAAGATTATTAGACTGGTTCTGCTCAGGAGGAGTTCATGAGATTAATGCAGTGGGTCTGGTGCTGAAAGCTGCTGAGAATCGACTGAGTGTCCGACTGAAGTACATCTTTGATTCAGTGGTGTCTCTGTTTGGAAAAGACATGGAGAAGAACATTGTTGCTCTCATCACACACTCAGATGGAAGAAAACCTAAAAATGTTCTACAGGCTCTGAAAGATGCAAAAATTAAATGTGCCAAAGACGAGGAGAATGAGCCTGTTCACTTCCTGTTTGATAACCGCTCAGAGAGAACAAATAAGAATAAGGTTGCTTTAAAAGGTGCATGGAACTTAACAATGGAAGAAATGAGTGAGTTCACAGAGTTTCTGGAAGAAACTGCACCTCAGAATCTGATGAAAACTATTGAAGTGCTGAATTCACGAATCAGACTGACAGCCTGCATCCAAAACCTGAAAGAGAGAGTTGAGTTCATTGAACTAAAACAGAGAGAAAACCAACAGACTCAGGAAGCTCTGAAGAAACATGAAGAAGAGAAGAAGAAAAATGAAGAGTTCAGTGTAGTAGTTGATGAGGAATACAAATATAAAGAAGACATTAGTGATGTAAGGAGCTGGAGCTGGTGGTTGTTGTGGTTAAATTATAAAGGAGCTGTCTGCTGTAAAGTCTGTGAGGAGAACTGTCACTATCCTGGATGCACAGAGACCTGGAGTCCTGAACACTGTGAGGTCATGAAAGATGGCCGCTGCACTTCATGTACCAGGAAGTGTCCTGTATCAGATCATGTGAAAGAAAAGTGGATCTATGTGACCAAGACAAGGAAAGTTCAGAAGACCCTGAGAGATGTGAAAGAGAAATATGAAAGAGGTAAAGCAGGCTGTGAGGAGAAAAGAAGCTTTTTGGAAACTTTAGAAAAGCAAATGGAAAAACTTCAGAAAGAAAAAGATCAGATGTTGGAAAAGTCCTTCGAGCTTGTTCTCAAACTGGATCAGATCGCCCTGAATGTTGATTCACTGTCCACTCATGTCCACTTGGACTTCCTGATTGAGAAGATGAAGGAGAAAGGAGACGCAGAGAAGGTCCAGAAACTGGAGGAGATGAAGAGTCGAGTGGAAAAAGATGAAGGAGCCAGAGCAGCACTACAGTACATGTCTGGTAAACTAACAGCAGCTGGTAAAGCAGTTAAAGCAGCAGTGATGTAGCAGGTGAACAACATCAGTGTGAGCAGTAGCTGACGTCAGATGTAATTTCCCAACGAAGGCCCTATGATAATTCTGCTGTCATGTAAAATTATGCTGAATCTCTAAACTTCTCTGCACTGAGTAGGTTAGTGGACTACACACCACATCTGTTGATGAGATAAAATATTTTTAGATATCTACATGACTTGCACCAAATGTTCTGCAACCAAAATGAATCAACCGAAAATAGCAAAAAAAAAACCATCGGCTTAATGAGTCAAAAGACCAAATAAATTTTACCAAACAATTACAGTGACATGTCGGCATTGTGGAAGCATTTTAAAGTGTTGGAGAAAAATGAAAAACAAAAAAGACCTTTTGCAGTCGCGCTATTCTGCTGAAATCCAGCAGATCGGCTCCATCTGTTCTGACTTCTTAGAAAAGAAGCTCTGAGTGTTTCTGTCTCTCGTCTGTGAGAAGCAGGTTAAGCCCCGCCTACATTTGGAGTGCACACATATTGGAGCCTTTACGGTAAGTGAAAGGGCCCAGAGCGAGCTGACGGGCAGGTTAGAGCCTTTATTCTGTCAGTGTGAGTCCTACCTGCAGAGAGGCTGTGAAGGCTTCATGTTACAACATTATTTATCAAACTGGGTCGGACTGGATGGATTTAACATGTGACAACGTCCGCTTTTCAAAATAAGGCGTCTGTACAGGATGGAAATAAGATTAACTGGATTATATTCACAGGAAGTATGAAACAGATTCCATGTGTCCATTTAAAGGGCAATGGACACATGTAATTTACTTTAACGGACCCCCCCACCATAGCCTCTCCACATCCTGTGGGAAACACTGAGGAAAAGAACATTTGACTATTTAATTTATGCAGTTGTGAAAAAATAAAAAAGGCTAAATAAATTTCTTGTTTGGTATTTGGCAAATTTTTTCACTACATTTGGTTTCAGCTTCGGCCAAGAATTTTCATTGACTACGTTTACATGCTGTCAATATTCGGGTCATGGTCGGGTTAAGGTCACGATTCGAGTTTCTGAAACATTCGGGATAACCCGTTTACATGCGTGAGCAGAGAGAGTTTCTCCTGTATACATGGAATTTGTAATCAATTGGCAATACCCGATGTAAACGGCGACGCACGGTTAACGCCTGGACGTCACGGACAACCTTAAGACGCAATATCGCCATTTCGATTCTAAATGTAAATGTCAGTATCTCTGTACTTTCTGCCATCAACAAAGACATTATATTCATGTTTTTGACAACATGAATTAAAAAACTGGTTTCCTCCTCGCTCCAGAAGTACGGTGCTGTGTTAGCGCCTCGCCATGTTTACCTTGTTTACTTCCGTGTACTGCACGCTGGTTTAGGCGATACAAGAAGTTCCTATACTCAAAAGACCAAGATTCCTTGCGTAATAGAGCATGTGCAGAACGCAAATCAATGTTCCTTTGATGGGGATATCCCGATACGCCGCTTACATGACCTAAATATTCGGGTTAGAAAAGGGTACCCCAGGGGTAATATCCGGTTTTAAAACCGGTTATGAGCATATCCAGGTTTTTGCCGGTGTTTACATGGCCGTGCGCGACCGGGTTATTGCTAATATCCCGGTTTTGAACGGGTAACTGGCTGCATGTAAACGTAGTCATTTTGGTGCATCCCAATTAGGGAGGAGTCTAAATTAAACAACAGGCCAGTTTCTGAGATGTAGACTATCTTTAAAATGTTATCTTAAATGTGTTTACATATTTAGATTGTGTCACAAGCCAGCTCTTAGCCCGTGACAAAAAGGAGGTGAGACAACAGGTTTGCATGCTAAAGAGATGATTTATTGTACAAATAAAAGTCAAATAATCATCAATAATTTATGGTGCGGCAAAGTATGACTATCAATTGTGTCAGCAGTGAATGGATGAGAGAAATGTGTGTGTGTGTGTGTGTTGTCAGGATAAACCAAAAGGAAGAAACACGACAAAACCAGTCAGACGAAGCCTTGGAGGAGAGAGGCCCAATCCCAATCTCCACCCGCACAGACTCTCAGACTTTGAGGCGCGTTCCCGGGACGTCCGTGAGGGCTCAGGGCCGTCCCACTGTCAAATCGTCAAGTGCGCGAGGGCTCTCTCGCAGACATTTTGAGCCCTTTTTAGACCCTTTCCGTAAGTCCGCATTTCTGCAGACTTTGGCTGAGGGAATTGCCCACAGTTCATAGCGGTATGACGTGAAACACGGGGGTTACCAGGGGAAGCCCGGAAGCGAGAGAAAAATCACGGCAAATACGCCTATACAGGAGAAGAAGAAGAAAACAGTAAACAAACAAGCATTGACACCAACGCTGATGTTAACATTGTTAATTTTTCTGAACTTAAGATGGTGCACAGAACACATGAAGTCAGAGGAATACACCTTATCAGCCTGCACACTTTGTTTATTCAACTATTTATTTTAGTTTTTGCTTAATGATGCTGTTTTGACCAACAACAGTGTCGGCCTATTCATGATTATTGACAAATATATTGACATCACCACTCCTCCACTCTGTGGAGTGGATGTCACTATAAGAGCCTGCAGGACTTCATTAATCAGACAAAAGCATAAAATAAAAAGTGTACAACGTTTTTCAGTGTTGTCAAGGTAACGTGATAAAGTGGGAAAGGGCCGTCCCGTTCCTAGTTACAGCATTTTGAGCCCTTGCAGCCTCTTGCACTCAGTCACTTTCCAAGTGACGTCAGTAAAGTCTGTGAGGGTTCAGGGCTTATGGCGCGTTCGAGACTGGTCGGAACTGGGATATTTCCCAGTTGAAACTTCCGACTTCCGACATCAAAGCGTTCCAGGTGCATGACGCCGAAAGTGAACGAAAATCATGGGTGACCATGACAGTGTGCACACAGCTGCACCCTCAGCAGCTTTAGGTGTTAATTAAAAGGACGGCAGTTAAACTGCAACAACTGAAATAAATAGGCTAGCCCATATGTTACTAGTTCTGTGTTCCCCTCTGGATATAAGTTGGCAGCCCTCAGTCAATGTTGTAGGTTGCACTTCCTAATGTTTTGGCATTTTTAACAATAACTTTTATGCAGAAAAGATGACTTTATGAGATTCTTTACTGTAGCCAGCTACCGTATGTGTAAAACATATTTCTACATCAATATACATGCAGAACAAGTTTTACTGCATGATCGTATTTATTATTTTAATTTAAATACATGCAAATATACGTTTTGTTGCCTTTTAGTTGATGGTTTACCATTGACAAAGTGAGATTCCATGGGCGCTGACATTGTTTTGTGACGTCACAGCTGCAACTCGTGAAGTCGGGGTACAAATTTTTTCTCCGAGTTCACAAGTAGGAAATCCGACTTCAAGTGGCGTTCCAGGTTTTTCTAGTTGGAGATCGGAAATTTCCCAGTTTCGAGTTGCCTGGAACGCAGCATTAGGGGGGTCTTTGGGATTGGGCCCACGACTTTGTGATCCAAGTTGGCTTGGTCGGGGTATCAACAGTTACTGAAAGCTGTAGTTTATACTGTTAATTAACACTTCTGTGTACTTGTGACTCATAAATGTTCGTACACAAAGTGCTGTCCAACAGCTGTCTGTGGACGTGTTGCTACAGTTAGTGTGAGTAAATACCGCACAATGAGTTTTTAATCAACCGGTGTGACACCAAAATCTGTGACCTATCGGATTCTGTGACCCAAATGGGAAGTTAAGCGCCTGAGGCTTTGTTGACGATATGAAGCAGCTGCGGGTTGGTTGAATTTAAGTACCAAAAGTGTCTGGTTGGGTTTAGGTACTAAAAGTACTTGCAGGGCAGGGAATATCATTCAGTGAGTGAGACACTGAAGAATATAGTGCATGAGGCAGGGCAGGAATGGAGTTTAAAATCAATATTAAACTCAGGACAGGACTTTGGGAAATTAGAAGGGGATTAATAGATTATAGCGTATAATTCAGACACGGTTGGGTCGGCTGTGATTTTTGTTTGTTAGTTTCGTTTTTTTCAATAAGCAAATTCAGTTGATAGGTGCGTTTGACTCAATGCGGGGCTGCGCGGAGCTTAAACATGATGCATGCTGGACTCATGGCGCGTTCGAGACTGGTCGTAACTGGGATATTTCCCAGTTGAAACTTCCGACTTCCGACATCAAAGCGTTCCAGGTGCATGGTGGTGCATGACGCCGAAAGTGAACGAAAATCATGGCTGACCGTGACAAAGTGAACACACAGTTGCACCCTCAGCAGCTTTAGGTGTTAATTAAAAGGATGGCAGTTTAACTGCAACAACTGAAATAAATAGTCCATACATTACTAGTTATGTGTACCCCAAGTTGGCAGCCCTGAAGTAAGTCTATGTTGTCCGTTACACTTCCTAATGTTTTGGCATTTTTAACAATAACTTTTATGCAGAAAAGACTTTATGAGATTCTTTACTGTAGCCAGCTACCTAATGTGTAAAACATATTTCTACATCAATATACATGCAGAACAAGTTTTACTGCATGATCTATTTATTATTTTAATTCAAATACATGCAAATATACGTTTTGTTGCCTTTTAGTTTATGGTTTACCATTTACAAAGTGTGCTTCCATGGGCGCTGACATTGTTTTCTGACGTCATTCAGCTGCTACTCGTGAAGTCGGGGTACAAATTTTTTCTCCGAGTTCACAAGTAGGAAATCCGACTTCAAGTGGCGTTCAGGATAGTTTTTCTAGTTGGAGGTCGGAAATTTCCCAGTTCAGAGTTGCCGGGAACGCAGCATAAAACAAGGCATGCTGCAAAACGTTACCATGGCACATGACATTAGGTGCGTTCAGTCTCCCGAACGAAAGTCAGCCGCCATCATCTCGAACGCACCTAACCTCCATGGATCTACAGACCTCGATACGGTAGGTGGCGGTATGCAGCTTTAAAGTTGGTTTGCAATCCGCCAGTAACCAGAATAAGAAAAGTTAGTAGCTGCACCGCTCCACACACCTTCTGCTAACAGGTAAGAAGATAAACTTCCCTGTTTTCCCTGGAGATCCCGTTTTATCACAGACCTTCACAGCTTTATGTCCTTGTCGCTTCATCACAGCCTCTGGCTCTGTAGAAGCTGCACAACTCTCTGCTGTCTCACACGGAGGGCGACAGTTGTCCCGGAAATGAGATTGAGTGTGGATCAGCTAAAGCCTAAATAAAACATTAAACCCTGATCGCTTTGAAGCAACGTTTTAGTGTTGTTGCCCAGATGGGCCAGGCCTGTAGGTAGGGGGGATTATTATTAGTGAGGCCGTCTTCTCCGTGTGTGTAAGTGTGCGCGCAGTGAAGGCTTGAACAGTGTTACGGTTTAACGAGTGGCCATGTTAACTGATGACCGTCAGCCGAGTGTGAAAGAAAATCTGACCCGGCAGGTCAGACCTGGTGCTATTTTCTGAACATTTTTAACAAATGGCTTTAAAAAGCGACGGAGACAAAGTCAGCCATTTCAAAACGTCCCCATGTGACACTGTTGATCCCCATAGAGGAATTACGCAGGTGCGTCACGCTGAAAGCCCAACAGGACTCCCTCTGCATCTCAAAACTGACTGTTTCCTGAATAAATAACAGCTGGTGAAGCCTGAGTCAAAGCCAAGATCAGTTAAATTAAATGAATTCACCGTCGGACACCGCTTTAAAACTAATAGCTACCAAGCGAATTAGAGAAAAAACTATCTAAAGAAAGCCAGGCTCTGCGCAATGACAGTTTTCTGCTAATTTAGTCTTTCAGAATCAACCCAAGCACCATCTGATTTTTATTTTTATTCAGTGCCTGTAGCCTACATTTGTTCTGCAGACACAAAATAGGCTTTAACACAGTGTTAATGGAAAGTGAAAGTAATTCTGCAGCTTGTGAACAGGCCATACAGGCTGCTCTCCAACACACACAGTGGCACAGTGTGGAATTACTAGCTTTGAGTAACAGAACACCCAAACCTTCATTTCCAGAGATATTTGACTTATTTTGTAGGGGAGACCGGGTATGGTTGTAACACTTTTTGTTTCAGTAACTAAAACTCGGTGAATCTTTTAGCTAGAGTTCTCAAATTTTTACACAAAGTACCCACATTTGTTCACTACAAATGGCACCAATTCAATCCTCCACATGAATATCACAGACCTCATGAGTTGATGTCAAATGCAATGTGTTCCCTTGTTACAACCGGCCCCAATAGTGGGGTAGGTTGTAACAATAAGACAAAAGAATCAAAAATAGATGCCACACCAGGATGCTTCAAAAACAGGTAGTTAGATAAAAGAAGAATATTTCTCTCTTGCTCTATCAGGCTTTGTCTGATGACTCACGTGCATGTGTGTGTATGTAAATGTATCTATGTATCTAACAGTATACTTAATATACACTACTACAATGTACTTAATTAAAGAACATGTCTGTTCATCCTTGGCTCTAACAAAAAAAAAAGAGTTGTGGGTCTGTGTGTGTATATTTTTATTCAGAGTCACAGTCAGTGTTTGAAGTGGTACTCACCGGTACGAAGTACCAGCACTTCTAAATTTGGCTCTTTGGCGTTCTCGGACTTTTTATTACTGGAATTTCTCACAAGCGACGGAGTATGGAAAAGGTCGAGTGACGACACACATGCTAACATGTGAACAACATGGGAACAACATTGGGAGCACACAGAGCTTGGCCTCCGCCAAGCAAAAGTAGCCTACTTCTTAAAGTACAGATACTAAACAAAATATAGTCTTGGTCTAAAAATTTGGTCTAAAACCTCTAAATCATTTTTTTTCTCTAAATATTCTGAATGTGTCTGTTTCCAGCCCCGACAGCCAGGGGCCCGTTCTTCGTACGTCGCTAGCTCACTTAGCTGGATTTGATTGTTAGCGATTTGGCATGATCTTGGATTGTTTGGTTCTTCGACGCTCATCCTGGACTTGCTGTCATAGCAACAGGTGCTGTAAGCTTGAACCTGCTCGCGAAGCAGGCTTATATCATGTCAACAGGATTAGATCCCGGCTTTATAAGCGGAGGTGATACTGGAAGTCTTTCGCAGCCATGTCTTGTGCGCTTTTACGAGAAGAACCTGTTGCTGAAGGTGGCAGAATAATTCAAGAGCTTTTGAATTAATCGCGCATTGCGAGATAGACAGGATCCATTAATGCAGCCGATAATATTCTTATTGAGAGATATCGCTTTTCTCGTGAGGGTGTCATATACATCATTAATTTGTTGGAACCACACGCTAAAAGTTCGACTCGCCGGGAGCTTTAACAACGGCACAAACTGTGTGCATTGCCCTGAGATTCTTTAATTGCGAGTGGCACGTTCCTTTGCACTATTGGAGATGCGGAAAACTTGGGGAAAAGTGCTGTCTGTCGTGCCATTCGCAAAGTGTATCTGGCACTCAAGCAGTTTTTATGGGGTTTTGTGGTATTTCCAAGCCACTTCAGACCACAGGTTGTTCTTGTATTTCACTTTCACTTGTTCCCATGTTCTAGTGGGTCCTGAGGCGGCTCTGACATTAAGCAATTATGAAATTATTAAAATACAAGAATATATACTGTAATAAGTGATCATAACATGGAGCACTTACGCATTTAATTTGTCTGCAACTTTTTGCCAGCCCTCTCTCCTGGCTTTTGCACACTTTGAGGTGTTCCCTGGCGTTTTAATTAAGTTTTCAAATTCTGTATATCCTTCTAGCAACAACTCTTGCTCTGCAGCGGAGAAAAAACTGAGCTCTTTGGCCATGGTGAACAGCCAATAGCAGCGTT
This sequence comes from Lepomis macrochirus, assembly GCA_024633595.2. Lineage (NCBI taxonomy): Eukaryota > Metazoa > Chordata > Actinopteri > Centrarchiformes > Centrarchidae > Lepomis > Lepomis macrochirus. The sequence goes on from JALXJV020000019.1 coordinate 27,614,205, forward strand.
GCTGATCAATGTTTCTACTATCGATACATGTCCCCTTTTAAACCAGTGCATGAACGCGCAATTATCTCCGATAACTCAATCCAGCTATACTAATCATAACCGGCAGGTGTGTTCGAAGAACCCAATTAGCCAGATCAGGATTAGGCCGATGATATTATCCTGGATGTCTCATTTGATCTCGGATGTTTTAAGCAACGTACGAAGAACGGGCCCCAGGTCTCCCCTAAATGTTTGCATCTGCCCAGCTCATTAATATCTGGCACCAGCACACAGACTACCGCTCATAAATAAGAGCGCACAGCAAGGATGACCGCACCAAACATTAGTTTGTGGTTTGCCGTCCCAGTTCCTCAGCAGGCCGCCGGGAAAACTGGTGCTCCTGATCCCCAGCAGCATCGCTGCAAGATTATATAGCGTTTCACCTACCTGTCTTCACTTTAGTGTCAAACTAAAAAGCCTTCGCAGAGTCCTGTAACGACGACTTTTGTCATGGCAGGTCGCTGATGCTGATCGTCCTGATGTCATTTAAACATTTCCATGAGCGCAGTAAAGTCACAGCAAATGTCATGGGGCAAAATAAAAACTACAGTAATAACTTGACTGGACAGACAGAGGAAACAAAATTAAACGTTCAGCTTCTATAATCCATGTTCAGACTCTGATGGAGCTCAGGACTCATCAGGAGGACGCTGCTTTACCCCAAACAGTTTCACTGGATGAACCTGGACTGTGTGTGAGAGCTTTTGGATGTGGAGAAGAACAGAACACAAATTAACATTAGATTCTGACTGATCCGTCAGCGTTTGGGGAGATTTAATGTCTTTTTTTAATTTCTCCCAGCTGACACTGATCGGGGAACAGTTTTCAGGTTTGAATGAGGGTTAAAGGTTAGCCATGAGACCTTATGTTCCGGCTCTCCATTGGCTGCAGCAGGCCGTGCAGGTACATTTTGTCATCACTGTTGTTAAAGCCACAAATTAACACGTGCTCTGTTTCTCTTCCTGTTTCCTAGTGATGGAGATAGTGAAGTTTCAGAGGAAGAGGAGCTGCAGGGAGGAGGGATCTGTCGCAGAGAGGTGAGATGAACAAAATGAGACATTTTCTGACAGTTTCATGATTTCCAAACTGTTCCATACCCATAGTGCTTGTGTTTGTTTCCTGATGACAGACAGCGGACTTCATGAACAACCTGAGTGGAAACACCTGTGTGGGCATCACCTGTCTCTCTTTGTCTCCACAGAGCCTTTCTGATCAGCTGATCAGCAGCAGAGAGGAAAACCTGCAGACTGAGGTTTGATTCTGAATCAAGCTGTTCAACAGACTGCAGAGGAACTCTTCCTGAAAATGGCCTTAAGACCAAGAAGAAGGAGCAAAGACGAGCCTCCTAATCTGTCTGCATTAAAGGACACATTTAATAAACTTGCAGCTTCATTCATCGAACAGTTTAACAGCAGTGAACACAGGATGAGATGGACTGAAGGAAGGTTTCACAAGATCGTTGCTGAGGTGAGACAGACGCAGCAAAAAATAGATGCATTCAGAAGAACAGCTGCTGTTACTGGAGGAGTTGGACTTGGACTCAGACTCATGATTGTTGCAGCGCCGTTCACTGTGGAGGCAAGCATGTTAGCAGCAGCAGGAGCAGCAGTAGCAGCAGGAACAGCTGTTGTTAGTACAAACATAATAAAAATAATGAAAGAAAAAGGCATTGGGAAGGAAGTAGAAGCGCTGGGGGAATATTTCCTGGAGACTGTTAAACTGTTCAAGAACGAGCTGGAAGAAATAAAGACTATGTGTGAACGGTTGGAGGAAGAATCAGCTAAAGTTCAGGCTGAGAACACTGAAATACAGTTTGAGGAGTTTCAGAGGATCCTCAGACGAGTGTCTGAGCTGAAGCGAGGGAGTGAGGGAGCTTTGACTTTAGCTGGAACAGTGATGAAGAGGATACGTGAACTGGTGATGCTCATCATGAAGGTCTTCAGTATCACTGGCACCACTGAAAAGGATATAATGTTAAGAGCCTCCATCATCCAGTCAGCTGATCAGTGTCAGATTGTTGTTGATCAGTTTGATCCGATGAAGAAAGAACTCGCAGAGTTCACAGGACAGTAAAGAGGCTGCAGTGTGAAGAAAAGACCTTGTTCACGCTAGGCTTGGGCTCCGTCCACCATGTTGGCATCCGAAAATCTCTACTGTGAAGCATCCGGATGGACGATGACACGGGGGGGGGGGTCTGCAGACTACTGTCAGAGTAAGCAGCAGGCTTTACTGAACCAGGATATGCAGCACTAACCAAACTGTTAGACGGTGATGCGCAAAATGTAACTGACAGATACAGAGGGGGGCACAAGGCCCTGGTCTCAAACATCCACCAGCTCTGTGACGTCGTCATGGAGGCGTGGAAGAGGACTCCAGTGAACTCCAGGCCCAAGAGGGTTAAGGCAGTGCTGGGAAATAATGGTGGCCACACAAAATATTGACACTTTGGGCCCAATTTAGACCTTTTCTCTTAGGGGTGTCCTCAGTTTTGTTGCCAGCGGTTTAGACATTAATGTCTGTGTGATGTGTTATTTTGAGGGGACAGCAGATTTACACAGTTATATAAGCTGCACACTCACTGATTTACACTGGAGCAAAGAGTCATTTTTTCACTGTTGTCACATGAAAAGATAGAATCAAATATTTATAAAAAAATATGAAGTGGACTCACTTTTGTTAGATACTGTAATTTATCATTCTTTCCCAGTAAAATCTTGACTATTTAAATTGTTTTCATTTAACTGTAATTTAACTTTAAGTGTAAAGTGGAAATACTGAGTCGTAGCCTTAGTTAAGGTTTTGTTATCAGGATCAACTTTATTCTTTTCACCTAATCTCTCCGGCCCGGTCATTAGCCTCAGCCACAGCTGATAGGTTGTGATATATTGTGACGGACGGTGCCGTCGTCTGTTGGCCTTGTTCACCCTGAACATTCAGACTCATCTCCAACATCTTCAAGCACAAATTTCTTCCTGAACCTGCAGGTTGAGCTCAGCCTCTGAATGTAAAGGCTGCTCCTCGGTGTTTAATGTGGATCTGCTGACTTCCTGTCCCTGCAGGAACATGATTAGTAGAACTGACTTTACTGTGTGGATAAATCTGTTGATGTGTCTGCTTGATATCTGCAGTGACGTCAGTAGCTCAGCTCACTTTTCCTTCAGCAGCTTCATTTTAGACTTGTTATTGTTTGTTAATGTGACTTTAACAACTCTGATCTGAAGTCAGCTCACATTTCTCTTTCACTCATTTACTTTCATTTGCTCTTTGTTCTCATTCATTCTGATATAATTTGTGTTTTGTTGACTTGTGAATATGTAAATATGTTTATAATTATTGATACATTCGATATGAAACGTATCAATACATCCTCAGGTGTTCTTTACTTTAATCACAATAAATCTTAGTCAAATGATTTATTTGGGTTTTATTCAAAAACAGAAACACATTCAGCTGATGAGTTCTTTCAGTTTAAATTAATGAACGTATGTAAATACTGCATTCATTCATCACAGAAGTTATTGCACGTTTCATAAAGAGCAGGTCCATGTCTGTGACCACTAGAGGGAGCCAGCACTGCATTACTGAAGGCCTTCTGCTGAGCGGACTGAGCGCACTCTGCTCAGCTAAAGCAGGAAACACAAAGCTGCAGCCCTGCAGAGACCTACAGGTCCACCTCATGTGGAGTTAGGATTCAGTTGCTTTAATCTCCTTGATGAATATTATTTTTATATAAAATGTGCTCAACAAACTAATCTAACTATTACCAATGACACTGAACCTTTAAACACAATAAATATTTATATTTTATCTTTAATACATAGAGAAGTTTATCTTTGGTTGATGATCAGTTATGTTATTGACTTTACTTATTGATTCCCTATATGCCTGGGCGTTCCCTCAGATTCAGTTCATTTTTATTTATGTAAAAATCACAACAACATTGATTTCACAGCGCTTTTCATAAAAGAGCAAATCTTGACCGTACTCAGAGGATCTGCTGGGGGTTCAGATTCTGGCTTTGCTGTTGGAGCCCCCACAGGTCAAACAGCTTCCATTTTCAGCATCTTCTAAACTGTCTTTTATAAGTGTTTATATTTTTTAAAGTGTTGTTGGGTTTTATCATCCCACTCTTTCATTTGATTTTTTAAAAACTTGATTTGATCCCTCTGTGTTTTATGATGCCTGTGTGTTTGTGTTGGGGCCACAATGAAATTATAGGCTCTTCAACAACCAGTGTTTATACAGTAATATAAATAAATGACATCTAACATCTGGTTTAATCTCTACAAAAACTGACATGCAAACATGACAGTTTGAGGTACAGGAAGTTACTTTGTAAAATAAAGAACAATTCATAAATCAGTCCAAGCAAAGAAGAGCACATACAAGATTTAAGACTCAAAATGAGGAGGAATAAATAGATGAATATAAAAATATAAGATCGGGGGAGAGTTTAAATCTGGATGAAGATGTGATTAATATAAATATAAACATTTTTCACAGCTTTCTTATTTTAGCAGGATGACATGTTTTTCCTTCAAATATAGAGCAGGAACAGTCTTCAACAGGCCGATGGAGAGTAGAAATAATGTTTTTGAAGGGAAAAGTTTCTGAATAAATCACCAAAATGAATGAGACACAGTTTCAGGTTTTACAACAACTTGTTTCATGGCGAATCGTGGATTTTCACCTACGGACATATTTTAATTCAAACTCACAGCACATATTTTTGTTGTCAGTGCCTTTAGATTGCACAACAAAAAGTTTGACGTTCATTGGATAAATAAAGGAGGTGGTCGTCAAAAATGACCTTTAAATTTAAAACGGCCGACGTCCTGTTGTTTGAAGGGCGTCACTCCCTGAGGCGTTTTTGTAGGTCTGGACATGATGTGATGTATCTACAAGAAACATTTTGTACATTTCAGTGAAATGTGGCCTGGGTGCTGCATTTTAGGGGGCGCTAACGAGACATTTTGCTTTTTAAATATACTTTATTAAATTATTCAAACAGGGATATTTAACAATAATGCAATCAAATAACAATTTTGAACACCATCAACAATAATACATAAGTTGGGCACAATAATTAATAAAATACAACAGGTTCTCTTAACAAGATACAGCTTATTAAAGGTTAAAGTTTCATTAAGTGCCATGGAGTCGCAGTTTTGTTTCTTTCTTCTTTTGTTTGACGTCCAGTGTCTTTCGTCTTTCAATTCAGTTACTATCTGTTTAAGTCAACATCACTTGGGATGTTGACTTGGTGAAGGACCACTGCACATCTCGTCTTCCATATTTTTGTTACCACAGTACAAATTATTGACCAAAAAAATTATGGTGCAACCTGTGTAGTTTTTCTAGAACTCCATACATCACTGCATTATAATTTACATTTATATTAAAACCAAAACCTGCCATTTTCCCCCACACATCTTTAGACCTTTGGCAATTTAGGAGCAGGTGTTCCACAGTTTCATCTTCATCACAGTCATCAATGGGACACTTTTTAGTTGTTACAAAGCAGCTCCATTTGATGACTGGTCTGACTGCTAATCTGCCAACTGACACAAGCCACACAACGTCTCGTTTACTTTCAGAAATGTTCTTATTAAAAATGTTTTTAATACACACCTGAGATTCACTTTCATCTAAATGTTTGTATGGGAAGACACCACCATACCAGTTTTCACTCACTAAGGAATATATGTTTTTACTTGACATTCCAATCTAATCAATATTTAAGTGTGTGACAGTCACAAAATCACCATATATAAGTTTATAATATGGAACAGAGCATCTTGCACGTCCCTTTTTCTTAGTCCAGCTCAAGGCATCACCGATCCACATCGCCTTCCTTTTAATGCTTAGAGCGATGTTCTTACAGAAAGTTGCCTTCAGTTTTAAACCCAGATCTGTGGCACCAAGGCCTCCATCTTTTTTACTTTTGTACAGCAGGTTCCTTGTGACTTCCCTGGTGGTTCCCCATGTAAAATTTACTGCTAGTTTATTTTTTTATTGTCTGATCTTTGGGAGGATAAAATGTTGCTAAAAACAATAATTTAGATAAAACAAATGTCTTCATTACATGACATTTTGCCACGCCAATGATTGAAAACCACGACACATAAGTTTCCAACACGTTTAAATTTTGTGCAAAGTTTCGTGAGTTTTCACGTTTAGGCCCCCAGAAATTAGATTCATATGGGAAAATAAGAATTCTCTACATGATTTATGCCCTGATGAGAGCAGCTGGTGAATCAGCCACACAGACTGTATTTTAATAAAGAAGTCTGTCAGTAACGTTCATCACACTGAGCTTTACTTCCTGTTTCACCAGCAGCAGCTTCCTGTGAATCAGCTGTAGGAGTGTCTGACTCCGTCACTAACAATGAAACTGCTCTATAGAGAGCAGTGTTTGGAATAACGGCGTTTAAAAGAACGGCGTTACGTAACGGCGTTATTTTTTAGTAACGGGGTAATCTAACTAATTACTTTTGCCGTCGTTACAACGCCGTTAACGTTACTGGTCGTTAAATGCGGTGCGTTACTATGTAATAAACTGTGTAATCCGAACGCACCAGCTGGCTCACACAGCTAGTCAGGAGGTGGATAATAATGAGGTAATTAGTGCTTGAAGTGGACCGGTACGCTGCGCTCTCCATATCAGCTTCTCTGGGCGCAACGTGGCGCTCACCTGTTCCCGTTCTCGCCTGCCTGCTAAACTCTGTCAGCGGAGAGAGACGAGGGACAAGAGAAGCTCGGTGCCTTTCAACCAGCGATTATGTTGGCTAAGGCAGAGTCATGTTTCTTGGTAGCCAATCAGAGCCAGTGTTTTTACAGTGTGTGTGTGTGGCACACGCGCCACACACACACACCAGCTAAACAGAGATTCGGTGAAGCAGCAGAGAGTAGGTAACGGAAATAGTTACTTTCCCTGGTAACGAGTTACTTTTATTAAAGAGTAACTCAGTTACTAACTCAGTTACTTTTTGGAACAAGTAGTGAGTAACTATAACTAATTACTTTTTTCAAGTAACGTTCCCAACACTGATAGAGAGGTGATTACAGAGTGTAGATACACTGACTGGCTGTCAGTCAGAAACTGGATGGAGTCCATGAAGATGTTGAGGATCATAACTTTAAAGAAACCAGATGCAGCATGTTAGTCAGGGAGCTTTAGAGGAGCTGCAGGTGGACGTTTGGACGCAGCAGGTGAGCTGCTTCCTCCTGCCTGACAGGCAGAGAGCACTGTGGGAAGATGTTGTCGGTCAGTTCAGCATGTTGACTTTGTAGTGAAAGGGTTAAAACGAGCAGGTCTGCTCCTTTAAACATGTTTAGCATGTAGCGTTAGCTCTGGTGCTGTTGACTGTGCTGATAATATCTGGTGCTCTGAGTGCTCTACTGAAGAAGCTCAAAGAGTCGAGCAGCAGAGAGAGAATCCACAGAAGAACTGTGGGGAGTTCTTCAAGATGTTTGAGCCGACCTGCTGCTGAGTTCCTGCAACAACTTTGTGAAACGTTCACAAACATCACAGCGCTCAGACTGCACTGATAGAGGCGCTCAGTGATATTCAGGTAAAAACACTTTGACAGACTGGAACAGTCTGAGCGGATCACCATGACATGTGGAGTCCCCCAGGGGCCGACAAACCAAAATCCAGACCCTGTACATGAGCATTCTCCCTGGGCCCCTCCCCACATCAACAGCTGTTTGTTCTCGTATCTTTATGGGCTGAAATCCACGATGAGCTCTTTGGTCTTTGTTGTGTTGAGGAGCAGGTTGTTGTCTCTGCACCACACAGTCAACTGCTTCACCTCTTCCTGTAGGCGGACTCATCCTCCACCACTGGGACCAGATTTGACTCAGCAGGCAGCCTTGTGGGGAGCCTGTACAGGGGCTGAGGGGGGTCCACTCTGACCCTCTGGTTACTGTAAATTAGACTTAGATGACTTGTGGTCCATTCAGTGTGAATGGTATTCTTTTCAAAGACACACAGATTCCAGTAAAGTTCACATTAACTCAAGTTCAAATGACCAAATAAACAAATACATCAAATACATTTCTTGTCCCCTGAAAAATGATGCTTGAAACACTAAATTTCCGAAATTCTGGTGAATTTTTCAGCACCGATTTTATAACTGAAACATGTAGGTTGTTGGATGTCGAGTTGGGCGACTCCTCCAGATATCTGGCAGACGTCGGCGATCTGTCAGAAATGTGTTGTTTTGATGTGTCATTGTGTAGGTCACACATAACGACTGGCAACCGCATATCAACCACTGATTGATTCCCAATCACAGCCTGACTGTCACGATCCTGTCCTGAGCTTTTTTGCCATGCCTTCTGTATTTTGCTTTTGCTTTCTCTGTGTCTGAGTTTTGGGTTCCAGTCCTGTCAATCTGTGGTCTTATATCCAGTTTCCTGTTTGTTCGGTGTGGTGGTTCTGATCTGTCCTGTTATCTCGATGTCTGCCTTAGTACTTGTTTAGCTCTGTCCTGTCCCTCATGTCCGGTTCTCCACCATCATGCTTAGGTTCTGTTTGTCTGGTTGCCAGTTTCATTTATTATCTGATTTGTTCATTTCATTCATCCACTTCTGTAAGTTACTTCATATCTGTCTTGTCTCGTATCAGTTCCTAGGTTGTGTCTTTAGTTCTTAGTCCTGTGTCTTAGTTCATGTCTTTAGTGGTTTCTCCTGGTCTGTGTACTTCTGTGTTTTGCTCATGTCTGCCCTGAGTTCTGTTCAAGTTGTAGCTTCAGTCTGTGTTCCTTATTGTTTAGTTGTGATCTGGATTAGTTTGTTGTTTTCATTATTCTGATCTGTTACAACTTACTTTGATATGTTTGGTGTTCAGTACTTGTGTTATGTCTGTTCAGTAGCCTGCCTGTCGGCCCGTCTCTCTGTTTTCCCCTTCTGTCTCTTTGCCTCGTTAACACTGATTCCAGTAACCTGTGTTGCTCCCGCCCTGCTCGTTAGTCCCTGTGTATAAATATTTGGTGTTTCTGTTTAGTCCTTCTCTGGTCATTATCGCATGTCTGCCCTGTCGGATGTTGTGCCTCTACCAGTTACCTGCTCTGGATGTACCTAGTCCTGTGAGTTTTGTTTTTGCCTGTCTATGCATTGGAAATAAACTCTGAACTCCACCTCATTGTCTTGCGTTTGGGCTCACTCCTGCTGCACTCACCCAGCACTCGTGACACTGACAGTTGCTGAGCGGCCAAAACTATTTTCGATTGCTTTTATCTGTTAAAATAGCCGGAACTGAAAACATCAATATAACAGATCATTCTAACCTTGAACGGCAGTGCTCATATAAAGCATTTAAACATGTGTTTTCTAAATCAGTCTGCACAGAGGATGTTACAGAGGTGAAGTCAGACAGAAACCTTCTGCTGAGTTGGAGGTGACTTCAGTGTTTGTGAAGAGTCCTGAAATCTAATGTCCTGTGATTGGATTTTTACCCTGGTTTCTTCCTGTGTTTCTTCCTCAGAATGCCAAGTTCAAAATATTTATGTCCACAATGTGGACATAGCAAGTATATCAAAAATTGTCAGACAATTAAATACTCAGTTTGCTGTTTGAACAAACTAATTGATACGATAAGATATTGTGATAGTTGGTTGAAAATTAATTTCTCAAAGATTTGGCCATAGAACAGATAATAGAAGTTGAGAGGTGGCTGTTCACATCAGATGGGTCTGAGCGAACAGTACAAGTAGATACGGACAGGCTGAATAAGCAAGTGGGTTCATTTACACATGAGCAGTAAGCTTAATAAATCTTGCTATTTTGTTTTAACTCGCAAATGACATGAAAAACATCTATAGGCATAACTGATCTAAAACAGACTGCGCTAGTAGAGAAGATCATGCTGAAGAACTAGCTGTATCATTGGAGTTTACAATATGAGAACTACTAATCGAAGAAGATGCTGATTGGAAGCACTAGAAAAAAGGAAAGGATCAGAAATAATGGCATTATCAATTTGCATTTGAGTTTTTTTGTTTTTTGTTTGAGAATGTGAATCAAATGATTCCAGAATTTTCTAGGATTTTGATGTCCTGTGAAAAGCCATCTCAATAAGTACATTTTGCATTCCCTGTCTTGGTCTTACATAGGTCTAAACTTGAAGGAGAGCAATATTTTTCTAGTTCTCGCTCTGATGTCCAGCTGCCCTGCTTCAACTATCTGTGATTTTCAGAGTTTGCTAAAAAACAGACAGTTAAAGTAACAGCTAGCTGTCAAATTGACTGACTCTGCCTGGAGCTCGGAGCACTGGGGAAGAGTTAGTGTTAGTTGACATTACACTTCTAACATTATTCACGCAATGCAGGTTCTCAGGGGTTTTATACAGTCTATGGCCAGGGGCCGGGACCCATCACAGTTACTGATTTTATGCACAGTAATTACAGTACATAAATTCCGTTATGGCTTACAGCTTTGAAATGGGTTTAATATTTTTATGTATTTATTAAGTCCGTTTCACACAGCTTGTCACAGACGTGTAAATAAATGGGTTCCATTTTTCTTATGTGAGGCTGAATATAAAAACAAACCCTCTGGCTATTCTGCACTAACTTTTCGTTGAGATCCCCAATGTTTCAAAAGCTATCGTTTACTGATACTTCTCCAAAGCTCTGTGATGCTCTGCAAGTCAAGTGCAAAATATAAATAAAAGTATATACACTAAATGATACAAATGTATTATTTGACCAATTTTAAAGTTTTACTACATTTTCTTCCTGAAATCCACCTTGAAATCCTACCCCCTGTTGGGATCAGGATAATCCTGTTTTTTTGGATCAAAGTTATCCAAATCCCACTGACAAGTTTTGAACAACACAAACTGAAAGTTTGATCCAGATTAAAACTAGGATTGGATTCCCTGATCTGATCTGATTTCAGATTCCTTCTTTCCCTTTTGAACAACCCATTTTCAAGATTTGATCCAATCCGATAACCAAAATCCGATCAGTTTACCTTTGAACAACTGACACCTGGGGCCAGTTGTTCAAAACATTTAATCTGGATCAAAATGATCCGGATTTGAAAATCCCATTTCTTCCTATCCAGGATCAGGTAATCTGTCTTACTTTTATGCCGGTTTTTCAAAGCAACATTGGACTGGATCACCCTGATCCAGATACACAGCTTTCAAGATTGCCAAATCCGGATTACCAGTGCTCTAAATGGGACAACATGTCACAATGTGTGCTACCAGCTATGTAAAGAACAGGTAGAAGAGCCAACATGGGGTCACTTTAAGTGTTTCTTATTTTGAGACAAAACACAAAAATAACATAAACATCCACTTCTAATCATAATTTATTTTATGACCCACATCTGAACCACAACAAAATAAACAACAAACATACATTAAAAAATACATTGTGGACATTTTTTTTGACAGGCTCATCTCTGATGATTGTTTCTTTGAAATTAATATACGGTGATGAATGACCAAAAAATGAATATGTTATTTTTGTTAGTTATTGAAATCTGTTTGGGGGATTATTTCATGGGGACAAGATAATTTTTATTTTATTTTTACTTTACTATACTGAATAGCTTAATTGTTAGCCTATGTCTGTGCAAAATATAAATAAAAGTATATACACTAAATGATACAAATGTATTATTTGACCAGTTTTACTACATTTTCTTCCTGAAATCCACCTTGAAATCCTACCCCCTGTTGGGATCAGGATAATCCTGTTTTTTTGGATCAAAGTTATCCAAATCCCACTGACAAGTTTTGAACAACACAAACTGAAGGTTTGATCCAGATTAAAACTAGGATTGGATTCCCTGATCTGATCTGATTTCAGATTCCTTCTTTCCCTTTTGAACAACCCATTTTCAAGATTTGATCCAATCCGATAACCAAAATCCGGTCAGTTTACCTTTGAACAACTGGCCCCAGGTGATTAGCATCAAGAGAGAGAAACGCCCTGAATACAAACACAGAGAGAAGACAGACCGGCTCAACCAGAAACACAGGAGAGGGGAAATTGGAAGTAAATGCTATGTGAAGCAAGTACCCACATAAATTAGTCATAAAATGGGGTCTGATCTTCATCTAAGTCACAACAAAGACAAACACAGACTGCTTAAAGTAATACCACACACACTGTCACGGGTTGAGGTTGATGGGGTGTGTATAGTATTTGTTTTCTGTCTTCATTACCTGCCCTTGTGTTTGCTCTTCTCTGTAGTGTGCGTGTGTGTTACTTTGGCCATTTGTTTATTTGCCAGGTTTCCTTGTAGCTACGAGTTCATTAAATAATATCACAGAGTATGGTCTAGATACAATAGTGTTATATAAATAAAATTTAGTTTATACTGAAGTAGTGTTTCTCTAAGTCTTATGTAAGTGTTTTGCAGCAAGTCTGTCATCTGTTATGTTTCATTTTGGTTTTTACATTTACATTTATTCATTTAGCTGACGCTTTTATCCCAAGTGACTTACAATTGCTATACATGTCAGAGGTTGAACATCTCTGGAGCAACGGGGGGTCAAGTGTCTTGCTCAGGGAAACATTGGTGTATGGGTCACAGTGGGAGTTGAACGTCTCGGGTTACGTATGTAACCCTTGTTCCCAGAGAAGGGGAATGAGACACTGCGTCGGTGACGACACTATGGGAACACCCTTGGGCGTGGCAGGGCTGAACTACACTGAAAAAAGGGAGACTGGTCACGTGTTAGACTTATCCAATTATATTTAGTATATTTTACTAAACGGTTTTATGTTCTTAAGTACAACGTGATAGCATTGTGTAGACTGCACATTATATGCAGAAAGAGTGTGCGAACATATTAGACTCATATTGGGATTAAGTAAGTCAATCAGGTGAATGTATCTTCTCATTTTATTCCGCGATATCCACACGCGGGTGCAAATGCATTCCGACTGCTGCACTCTTCCACCTCAACTCGCCCTGGGTCTATTCCACCATCGCTGACCTCAGCTCTGTAAGTATGCTTTGCTAATAGCCTTCAAGTAACCGCAGTGAATGAATGTGGGACCCCCATATTAGAAGAGAGGAAAGAAAAAAGATTTTACAAGATGCAAGCGAGACTAATGCGGGGGCTGCTTTGATCTTGACCGCTCGTTTAGCGCCTGCAAACGGTTGCGTAGCTCAGAGTAACTTTACCAGTAACGTCAAGAGAGAAACAGAGACGTGCATCATGTAATTTACAGACAGAATACAACAATAATTCGACAAATTAGAGCTTTGTTGCAGTAATTCTGAAATTGATGATTTTTGGAACAGCAAGGTTTTGGTGAGTTTTATTATGTTTTCATTTTCATTTGAATGAAATGTGTTTTAACCACGAGCGAACAAGGTAACAATAACTAAAGTAATTTGAGATACTTGATTTCAGAAAGTGCACAGTTGTATTTTCCTGTGTTTACTGGGTAAGTGCTTTAACCTTATACAGTTTGTTGGTAACTGTAATAGAGATTTTGAAAACTACTTAGGGGGAAGGGGGTGATTCAGCCCCAGTCATGTTAGGTTCAACTTTAGTGGTGCAAACACTCAAATACTGCTTTGCCATTGTTGTGGTAGAATTGCAACTGAATTGCATTAATGTTTTCAGCTCAATGGTGCATTTTAATTAAGTTTAAGTAAAGTTTTAGAAGAGAAACACAAAGGGTCACCTAATGAACAAGAGGTGTTTTAAATGTTTCTTAGCTGTTCATCTTAAAACAAGAAGAAAGAGTTTAACTTGAAAAGCTCATGATTTGGCTTGTCTAATTTTTAATTTTTTCATACTACCATGAATTTGTGTTGTTGCTCTTTGTTGTTGCAGATGGACACTAAACTCACACTCTGGAGGCAGGTCTTTCACTGTGGGCTCACATTTTTTTGGTAAGTAATGTTTACATTTTTTGCCACACGATTTGCAGTAGGCTATTCAGTGTTCTTCTCTTTCTCTCTGCCAAATATATGTTGGCAACCGTTATGTCGGTGTTGAGAACTTCCATGTAGCTGGCCACAAGTTTTAGCATTCATGTGCATGTCCCTGTACTAATGTTTCAGATAAATGCAGAGTTTAAATGGATTACGACCATCCCTCTACAGTCAAGGTTCCTCTCACAGTTGGACCTATCCACTGCCAATATGCCGAAGATGTTTGAGGAGATATTGGGGCAGCAGGGAAAGAAACTGAAAGACATGTCTGCCATGCTGACGGTAAGAATTTAAGTTTCAGTTGTTTTTTTTCCATGTTGGCATTAGGTTGGCAGAGGTATGTAGAGTAGCCAAAGCCTGTACTTAAGTAAATGTGGTTGTCAAAATAACTATTTGAGTTAAGGTTAACTTATACTTTTGCATTGAGTTTATTAACAAAAAACACTAGGGACTAATACTAAATTAATATTATAGTCCTTAGTATGCCAGTAAACATTAATCAAAAATGTTATAATTGTCTCCTATGATTTATGATTAGGCAAACAAATCAAACCTATGTATTATGTTCATTGCTTTTCAATTGATGAAATGGCTATACCTTTGCATTCAAAAGAAACAGCCATGTGTATCTTGGAAAATCTTCATGTTAAAATTCAGCCATGTGCTTTGTTTTACTCTTTAAGGATGACATTGATGCTTGACAGGAATATGTCAGAAGGACTCTGTATCTACCTCAACGAGGATCCTTATCGTCTTGTGCAGGAGTATGTGGGGAGTGAATATAGAAGTAATAGTGTTATATTGTTAGGTGCAATATCCTGCTCTTGTTGGTTGCTATCCAACCACAGAAATGGCTGTCCTTAGTTTAACTGTAATTTTGCTGCTTGGTGAACTTGCAGATCTGCAAAAACATCCATATAAAAATAAATGGATGGGCAGAGAGAACTTGCTCTGGGTAGTCTCCCCTCCAGGGTAATGGTTTTCGCTAGAGTTTGGGTACTGGTCATCTGAAATATAGTATCAGTACCCAAACGTTTTTTTAAGGTACTTTACGGTCTCTGTAATAACAAATACACTAATTTCAGTTAATCAAACAAACATTACAAAATATTAGTGTACCTGCTATTTCTGTATGCAAAAGTACATATCACAGAGGGCTTTGGATTTTTATAACTAGGAATGTGACGAGACATGTAGCTCACGAGACGAGACATGAAATTGCGTTCACGAGATCGAGATGAGAGTTTGACACTGCTTTTAGGAGATATTCAATGCTGAATTATATCAAGATTTTGAGCACTGATTTATTCATTTCACTAACAGGACCGCGCCAAGTTACAGATGATTTATGAGGTCAAGTAGCAAGGAGGGGTCGAGGGGAGAGGGATGAGAAGGGGTCGTGTGTGCTACCAAGAACCCGGGGTTGAGACTCAGGGTGGGGATGCGTCTCTATAGAGGCTCGCTCATGGAGCAGCTGATGGATCGTCCCCCCGTGGTTTCTGGGAGACTGAGGGAGCTAGATGATGCTGATGTGGCCTTCCTCAAGGGCGGGGGGGGGGTTTAGAAGACTGAGACAGTGGGAGAGAGTTTGGCCGATCTTATGTATGTGGTGGTGATTGGATTCACAGGTGTGTGAGATGGGACACAGGTGGTTGATCAGTGAAGGGGAAGAGGGAGGCGCGGTCCTGTTCCTGAACCTCAGTTTACAAAACTCCATTTCACTAACAGGACCACGCCAAGTTAGAGATGATTTATGAGGTCAAGTAGCAAGGAGGGGTCGAGGGGAGAGGGATGAGAAGGGGTCGAGGGAAGAGGGATGAGAAGGGGTCGAGGGGAGAGGGATGAGAAGGGGTCGAGGGGAGAGGGATGAGAAGGGGTCGAGGGAAGAGGGATGAGAAGGGGTCGAGGGAAGAGGGATGAGAAGGGGTCGAGGGAAGAGGGATGAGAAGGGGTCGAGGGAAGGGTGGGGACTCGTCTCTATAGAGGCTCGCTCGTGGAGCAGCTGATGGATCGTCCCCCCCAAGTTACTGTGTTAGACTTTGATGGGCTCGTTGAATGTCTCAGAGATCGTTGCGGATGTAACTGTCGTATGCACGGGAGGACCATCGGCCGAGGATTTTTATCGTATGGTCTGGAATGCCTTGGCTGGAAGCGGAGGAAGCGGCTCTGATGCGGAAGGAGTGGCCGGAGTATAGCTCTGGAGAAATGCCAGACTTGGAGAGGACGGAACGGAGATGGTGGTGAACAGCGGGTCGTGCGGGGAGGCGTGGAAGTGTAGTCTGCAGTTGATGTAGTTTAGGATCGGTTCGAATGGGCTAAGATAGGAGTTTAGGCGGAAAATAAATATGGGATGAGAAGGGCCGAA
The DNA here is from genome assembly GCA_024633595.2 of Lepomis macrochirus. Classification (NCBI taxonomy): domain Eukaryota; kingdom Metazoa; phylum Chordata; class Actinopteri; order Centrarchiformes; family Centrarchidae; genus Lepomis; species Lepomis macrochirus. The sequence goes on from JALXJV020000019.1 coordinate 27,630,526, forward strand.
CTGGTCTGTTTTGCTCCGTTTGAGAATGAACCTGAGTGAGTCTGCGGAGTGAACGGCAATATCGGATAGGCTTGCATGCCGTGAGGGGTCGTAGGCAGAGGAGGCGGTGGTGAATTCTGAGCATCGTAGGAATCTGAAGAAGGCAAGGAGGAACATAGCTTCGAGGGTAGAGTCGATTAAGGGAGATAGATACCCGGCCCGGAGGGTCAGGATGCAGCGGCTGAGGAGGTCCGCTGCATCCTGTCAGAGGCAAGCGTTTGGGGGTGTTACGAGGTTCTGTTTTCCTGGTGGGAGATGGAAGGAGCTGGAGCTCCTAAGAGGAGTTTGACGAAGAAGTTGATCCCACTTAGGTAGACTCGGATGGTGGATGTGCTGATCTTGAGTACTGAGTGAGCGTGGGAAATGTAACTGGTTAGGGATATGGTGTCTAGAGAGGGGGACTGCAGACCGTATGAGGTGTGGAAGGTTTTAAAACTGCACCATCCTGAATAGTACGATGAGAGTGTTTTGGGGGCGAGGCTGTTGATGATGGATCGTTGTGAAGCAGAGACCAAAGTGGAGAAACTGGGGATTCAGTCGAAGATCGTGGCTGAAAACTGAGGGACCGGTGTTGGATGGGAGTCGGAGTTCGGTGCCGAGCTTTTGAATTTCTGGAAGGAGAAACGAGAGAGAGAGTAGATATTGATCTTGTCAATGGATAATCTTATCAATGGATAAGACACATGCCCTTGGCATGTGTCTTATCCATTGTGTCACCACCACCCAAGTTCTTTGTGTTTTTCAATTAGCTTTACTTCCTATTTTAGTATGTAGTCTGCTCCTAGTGTTTCTTTTCATGTTTTACTTCCTGTGTTGGTTTCTAATTCAGCTGTGTCACGTTTCTGTATTTAGTTACAGAAAGGTCCACCTGTGTATTTAAGTGGTAGTCAGTCTTTTGTTGCCAGTTCATTGTTGATTTTGTTAGTGTTGGTTTCATGCGTGTATATCTTGCGAGTCTCCAAGTGTAGTCTCCATAGTTGTTTCTTGTTTTCTGGTTTCTTGTGGACTATTCTCACATTTGGATTTATGGACACCAGCACCTGTAAGTGAGTCACTGCTTTCTGTTTCAGAGACTCTTTCTGTGAAATCATGTGACCACAGGGTGTCCACCCTCTTTGCAAATATGTAAACTGACCTCTGCTCTGTCTCAGCATCAGACAGCTTTTGAAACCAACAGGTGAACAACAGGTAAGGACACTAAAACATACTCTCCAGATCAGGAGTTAACACCAGATATAACTGCAGGAAGCTTGTATTGAATGTATGAAGTATTTTTTCCAGCCAGACATATATTTCTTCAGTAAGTGAAGCAGATGTTAACAGGCTTAACTCCATCTGTGAACTGTGAAGCTGTTTAAAAATCTTAACTTTAATTTCATGTAATTAGTGAGTGGGTAAACAGCCATGTGCTGAAATACAACAGTAATGCTACAGGTGCAATTAAACTATAAAATATATCTAAATAAAATTGATGAATGCTACTGAACTAGCACAGAAACACTAAGATCCAGTATCTACTGACGGCTGCTGATAACAGCAACACAGCTGACAGGTCACTGACTTATTTTTCTTTCATCCAGAGAACCAATAAGCTGCTGCATCCTCAAGCTCCTGTCAAGCTGTCACCATGGCGATGTAAGTGAAACTACGTTTCTACAACAACACAGAGTTTCAGTGTTTGTTTTCTTGTTGAAATGCATCACGCTGCTGAATCCCATTTTACTACATGATGTGAACATTTCCAACGTGAGCAGAGTTAAAACTGAAAACTGTTTTGATTGTTGAACTTTGATAAACTGACCTATGAGATGATATAAAACAGCTGAATTAGTACATATATAGTTTATATATATTTGTGTTTTGAGCACACACCAGGTAAAATATTTCTGGCCTGTGTATTCAATTAGCATAACAAACTAAAAGGCAGCAGCAAGTAGAGATAGTGATTTAAATTTATGGTCAGTTGTTTTTCAGATAATGCATTTACTTTTGTACAGGAATACCAACAACTCATCTAAATATGACAACATCAGCTGCCAAGTTTTGATCAAATCAGGATCTCCCACTCACTACCAGCTGAGACCAAAGAAAGAGAACATTGGACCTCTAAGCAGAATGACTCTTGGTAAAAGAAATGTGAACAAGATAAACAAAACCATCTTGCTTGTGGGTGAAACAGGAACAGGAAAATCTACTCTGGTCAACGCTCTGGTCAACTACGCCATGGGAGTGAAGTGGGAGGACGATGTCTGGTTTCAGATAGTTGAAGACGAGGAGAGAAGCCAATCAGAGAGTCAGACATCAGATGTGATCGTGTACCAGATCTTTGGTTTTGAAGGTAAAACTCTGCCCTACTCTCTGACCATCATCGATACTCCTGGATACGGAGACACCAGAGGGATCGAACAAGACAACATCATCAGTCAAAGATTATTAGACTGGTTCCGCTCAGAGGACGGAGTTCATGAGATGAATGCAGTGGGTCTGGTGCTGAAAGCAACTGAGAATCGACTGAGTGACCGACTGAGGTACATCTTTGATTCAGTGGTGTCTCTGTTTGGAAAAGACATGGAGAAGAACATTGTTGCTCTCATCACACACTCAGATGGAAGAACACCTAAAAATGCTCTGAAAGCTCTCGATGCTGCAAAAATTAAATGTGCGAGAAATGAAAAGAATCAGCCTGTTTACTTCTTGTTTGATAACTGCCAGGATGAAGACAGGATAGAGGACACAGAAGAACTTCAACATGCAGATAAAATAACAACAAGAGGACTGAGACAGTTCACAGAGTTTCTAAAAGAAACTGCACCTCAGAAGCTGGAAACAACTGTGCATGTTCTCAATGAGCGAATCAGACTGACAGCCTGCATCCACAACTTGCAAGAGAGATTTAAGTTCACTGAACTAAAACAGAGAGAAATCCAACAGACTCAGGAAGCTCTGAAGAAACATGAAGAAGAGATGAAGAGAAATGAGAAGTTCACTGTAGAAGTTGAAGAGGTCTACAAAGACAAAGAAGAAATCAAAGGTGGAGGGAGGTGGGCGTTGTTTTTTTATGAAGGAGCTGTCTGCTGTACAGTCTGTGAGGAGAACTGTCACTATCCTGGATGCACAATGGCCCGAAGTCCAGAAAGCTGTGAGGTCATGAAAGATGGCCGCTGCACTTCATGTACCGAGAAGTGTCCTGTATCAGATCATGTGAAGGAAAAGTGGATCTATGTGGACAAGACAAGGAAAGTTCAGAAAACCATACAATATGTGAAAGAGAAGTATGAAAGAGGTAAAGCAGGCTGTGAGGAGACAACAAGCCTTTTGGAAACTTTAGAAAAGCAAATGAAAAAACTTCAGAAAGAAAAAAATCAGATGTTGGAAAAGTCCTTCGAGCATGTTGTCAGACTGGATCAGATCGCCCTGAATGTTATTTCACTGTCCACTCATGTCCACTTGGACTTCCTGATTGAGAAGATGAAGGAGAAAGGAGACGCAGAGAAGGTCCAGAAACTGGAAGAGATGAAAATTCAAGTGGATAAAGGAGTCGTAGCAGCGCTGCGGTACCGGTTTGGTCAGCTGATGGCAGCTGTAAAGTAGCGATTTAGCAAGTGAACAACATCAGTGTGAGCAGACAGCTGTGCAGAAAACAAGCTCTACACTGTTGATCCAGATGTTTAAACATCACAAAAGCTTTTTCATTATAGTTCTATGAAGTGTGATGATGATGTCATAACTTGATGAGGAAATTCAAATGTAATCACCTTTTAAATGTCAGATGTGTACTTCCTGGAAACAGCGCCCTCTGTGGCTGCTGCTGTTCTTGTAGTTTCATGTTTGCTCACCAATAGTGAGTCACTGTGCAGATTAACATCAGAGCTGAATCATGTCAGCAGGATTTATTTGGTGTTGAACAGCTGTTAGTTTTCTCTTCTAATCGTGTGTTTTTTCCACTCTGATTATGTTTCTGCTAGTATGAATAGATGTGTCTTATATATCCACCATGATATCACAATGTTGAAGCTGTTGGGAAACTAAAGTGAACTCATTATAAAGGAGTTTAGCCTGGAGGGGTTGAAACCTCTTCCTGTGTTCTGAGAATGTTAATAATATATCTTAATATCTTTCTCAATAATAAAGAAGATTACAGTTAATGTGTGTTGTATCAAAGTCCTATAAGAGCTGAGGACAGACTGCCTCTCCTCAGTCACACCTGTGTAATGCTGATGATGCTCTGAGCTGCAAACAATAAAGATCTGCTGACATTATGAAGATTGTGTCATCTGGTATTTGAGTTCCAGCTCTCATCTGCACGAGACACCAGTTTAATGTTTTTAAGCTTTAATAATGGCAAGAAACAAAATCCAAAAGGCAGGAAATCCAAGACACAGGTAAAGACAGAGAAAGGGCTGGTACGCTCCACCAGAAGACAAAGACAAACTGGCTGAAGACAAAGGAAGCAGGCAGATTCTGATTTCCTGTTTTATTGTGAAAGGGTTTGTCTTGTACATGTACGACTGAAAGGGCAGAAAGAGATTCCTCTGAGCAACAGTTAAATAAGAAGAGAAGAAGTCATTGGTAAAAGAAACAGGAAGCTCAGCATCAAAGTCTAAAGTTTAAATATGAACAGCTTCCTGTTTCAGGGTCAAGTTCACAATAACGTCTGTAACAAGCTGGAATTAACAGGCGTCTCTTCTGTCATGCAGCACTGTGGGGACATCAACTAAATGGAAGTTTTAATCATTTCATTCTTCTTTTGGGGCCAAAACTGTTTCAAAAGAAGCATTTCCTGAAAACCTCACTATAACAGGTGATTCCAGCCTTGAACTGTAGTGTCCATATAAAAGTGTTTTCTAAATCAGTCTGCACAGAGGACGTTCCAGAAGAGAAGGCAGACAGAAAGCTTCTGCTGTGTTTGTGAAGAGTCCTGAAAGCTGATGTCCTCTGATGGATTTCTACGCTGCTTTCTTCCTGTGTCTTCATGCTCTGAATGACTAGTTCTTCTGCTGAGCCGACTGAGCGCACTCTGCTCAGCTAAAGCAGGAAACACAAACCTGCAGCCCTGCAGAGACCTACAGGTCCACCTCATGTGGAGTTAGGATTCAGTTGGTTTCCAGTTTATTGGTTATTTAACCAATAAACTGCTGCTGACCTGATAATCAGCTATAAATAAATCCGCTTGATAAATGATAGATGTTTTTTTATGTAAAACAAGCTTGACAGCAAAACCTAACTAGTATTACATATGACATTAATACCAATAAAAAATGCATTATCTTTGATAGATCTCAGTTATGTTACTGATTTTACTTATTGATCCTCTATGTGCCTGGGCCTTCACTCAGATCAGGGGATCTGCTGGTTGTTCAGTTCTCGGCTTGAGACCTTTGCTGCTGGAGCCCCTTCAGGTCAGACAGGTTACATCATTAGCATCTTTTAAATCCTTCTCAAAACTATCTTCCATTAGAAGGGGTTATAATTTTTATAATGTTGTGTTTTATTATCCCATGCTGGCCTTGCCACCACCTCTGTCCTTGTTTCCCTGCCCTGCTGTCTCTGTTTTTTGTCTGTCATGTTGTGTGTGTCTCTGTTGCTCTCTCTCTCCTGGCTGTTCTCCACCAGCAGAAGCTCTCACCTGTGGTCATTAGTCAATCAACCTCATCAGTGAAATACACCGACTCTTCACCCACACTTCGCCAATTTTTCAGTAAACCTTTAGTGGTGACTACACTGTGGCTGATTTGAGAATCTTCTTGAGCAGAACTCGATCATCAAAAACCCTTTCCCCCTGTAACTTAACTCTTTAGTCTCTGCCTGCCAGAACTCTTGCCTGATTGAGGACACTGCTTGCCTGCCCGTTAATAATCGTTTGCTGGAGGACGGAGGCCATTGAGTCGAAGCCTGCCTCGGAGCCCTCTCACCTGTCTGGTCGCTTCCCACACCCCAGTCCACTGCTTGCTTCCGTAAAATAAACCTGCTGTGTTCACTTCCTCTGCCTTGTGTCCACGCCCGAGTCCTTTTCAGCCTCTCCTAACATCCCACTCTTAATATTTAACTTTATTTATAAACTTTTTTTGATCCCTGTGTTATTGTGTTGGAGACACAATGAAGTTAGAGGCTCTTCAATAACCAGTGTTTATACAATGATATAAATGTCAATTTCTTCATTTATTTATAATTATAGTAGTGTTTCAGTCTGATCTTACTGCTCACTCTGCTGAGGAAATATTTTAGCTTCTGAATATCTGAAGCTTTATTGTCCGTTCTTTCTGCTTCTGGAGACGGAGAGCAGATAGAATTAGTTCTGTCACGCTGCCACGGGCAGGGAGGTGACAGCTGGGGTTGTGTGAATGTGTTTGAGTTATTTTGCCCCTTTTTGTGTGTTTGAGAGATGCTTGGAGGGTTTTAGTTTGGTTTGTCTTTTGGTGTTCCCTGTCCTCTTCCTCTCCTTTCCACCCCTCTCCTTCAGGGCGGAGCTCTGGGCCATGGCTTGGGGAGCTGGGCGTTTTCCTCCAGGTGCAGGCAATCTACTCCTCACACCTGTCTCCTGTTACCCTCTGGACTGACTTATATACCACACCATCTCCTCAGTTCCCCGCCGGATTATTAGTTGAGTTGTAGGTAACGCTATGACCTGTCTAACCCTGTCTCTTGTACCTTGCTTTGTGTTTGACCCTGTGCCCTGTTTAGAATCTTTGAAGAACCCTGCTCAACCTAGAGACACTCAGGCTCACGGAACGTCAGTCTGGAGACCATCCCTCTGCCTACGCTCTCCCTGCCGGATCTGTTTTCCATTCTGCCTGGCCTTGCTCTTTTCTGCCCCACCACACCGGAGGAATCCAACCCCCCTACACCTAACAAGCTCTTTTCACCTTGATCAATAAACATAGTAAATACTTTCCTGAACTGAGTCCGAGTCTGCGTTTGGGTTCAAACTACTAAAAAACTGTGACAGTTCATCTGTGAGTCCTGTGATTTACAGCAGGGAGTTATTAAGAGAAAAGACCCTGTATGTTTTCCTCTGCTGCCAGTGTTGTGTCAATAAAATGATCATGTTTCAAATACTGTCGTCCTGTTTGCTGTCAGAAATACAGTAACTGTATCATGATAATCAAAAAATATTACAATGAAGACTGACAGTGACTGCTGCTATATAATGCTGTAAAGCAAGAATGGTTTAATAGATTTAATTAAAATGTAAAGTGAGTGAACAGAAAAAAAATCTAAATCAATCAGTATCTGGTGTGACCACCATTTGCCTTCTAACAGCATCAGTTTGTCTAGTTACACGTAAACAAAGTCAGGAATTTTACAGACATATCGTCAGGTGTATAATTAATAAATTATATCACACAGCTTTAATGTAAATTTATTATGTAGGTTGAAACACAATCATTAGCTGAAACAGAAACAGCTGTGTGGGAGGAATACAACTGAGTGAAACAAACTCAGCTTACAAGGTGCTGAAGACAGTTTACTGTCAGAAGTCCTCCATCATCTAAAGAGCGAGCACAGCAACAAGACACAAGGTGGTTATACTGCAGCAGCAAGGTCTCTCCCAGGAGGACATTTCAAGGCAGACGGGAGTTTCCAGTGCCGTCCAATTTCTTCAGAAGTACAAAGAAACTGTCCGAACACTGAGGACTGTAGACTCAGTGGTCGGCCAAAGAAACTTACTGCAGATGAAAGAAAAAGAGAGAAGATGAGGCTGTCTGAATCCACAGAACAGCTGTGGGGAGTTCTCTAATGACTCCTGCAGACCACATGACTTTCAGTGTTGGCCAATGGCCGTGCTGTTCACACTACACAACTTGCCGTCTTGTGACGGGAGTCTTGAAGTCGTCATGGCGTTCACTGCGTGACTGATTGATTACAGGGGGTCACACACTACACGAGCTGACAGCAGCTTAAAACTTATAGGAAGGCCCTCCGTAAGGCCAAAGCAGCGTACTACTCGTCATTAATAGGAAAATAGGAACAACCCCAGGTTTCTTTTCAGCACTGTAGCCAGGCTGACAGAAAGTCACAGCTCTGTTGAGCAAAGTATTCCCATAGCTCTCAGTAGTTACGACTTCATGAGCTTCTTTAATGATAAAATTCTAGCTATTAGAAACAAAATCCACCAAGACCTACCCTCAACTGGCACCGACTTAAGTCTATACTCAGGAACTTTAGAAACAGCTGTAAAACCAGTTATATGTTTAGACTGCTTTGCTTCCCTCAATCTTTATCAACTAACTTCAATAATTTCTTCATCTAAACCATCTACCTGCCTCTTAGACCCCATCCCGACTAGGCTGCTTAAAGAAGTTTTACCCTTGGTTGGCACTTCTCTGCTGGATGTGATCAATTTGTCTTTATCAACAGGCTACGTGCCACAGTACTTTAAAGTAGCTGCAATTAAACCTCTTCTGAAAAAGCCCAACCTGGATCCAGATGTTTTAGCCAAATATAGACCTATATCTAACCTTCCATTTATCTCTAAGGTCCTGGAGAAAGCAGTCAGCCAAACAGCTGTGTGACTTTCTACATAGCAATAGTTTATTTGAGGATTTTCAGTCAGGATTTAGAGCTCACCATAGCACAGAGACAGCACTGGTGAAAATTACTAATGACCTCCTAACTGCATCAGACAAAGGACTTGTCTCTGTATTGGTTTTACTAGATCTTAGTGCTGCATTTGATACCATTGACCATCAGATCCTATTACAGAGCAACATGACCGTCTGTAGCTACCCGTCAGAGGCACTATCCTAAAACCTGACTTTTATCCCATTTTAAACCACATGTTTACGTTGCGTGTTTTAGATCCTGTTTTTTAACTTAAGTTTTTATGTGGGTTAAGGATTTTTGTCATCGGATATGACTGTACAAACTGCATCAGCACTACTGATCACAACAATGCCCTGCCGGCTATGCTAGCCGAGACAACTCCCAACCCCATGAGGACTGCATACTCCTTAAGAAAGCAAACAAAAAGATTGCTGACTTTAAGGAAGACATCCGACGGTTTTAAAAGGAACTCAAAGAGAAAGACTCCCTGCTGACTGGCTTTATCTCAGCGCTACCGCTAACATCCAGGACACCGTGCTATGGGACCCCTCTACCCTTCCACAGCTTTCCTCCGGCTCGACACTGAAGCACCAGTCGACCTGGGCTAAAGTGGTGGTCTGTGGTTGCAAGAGAGGCTCGGATGGGGCTGCCTCTCCTCCGCAAATCGGCCTCTCCAACCGCTATGCAGCCCTGTCTAACGATACTCCTGTCAACACAGTGGATGCACCTGCAGGTTCGAGAATCCCTGACACAGATACTTTTCAGCAGACAGTGCCTGCTGACACTGCTGCATCTCCTGCACTGGCGGCTAACGGTGATCGGCTGGGCCTGATCAGTGCACGTCATCCCGGTCAAAGACTGTGCTTCCCAATGTAGGATCCTGAAGAAGGCTGAGCTCAGATGCTCCGGAGGCCGTCTCTACCCTGCACTAGTGGGTAGTCCTTCTCTCAGGTCTGTTACTGCTACTCCAACACAACACTTGGGAGCTCAGACACTGGATATGGATATGTTGTTTGACTCTCTCATAAAAACTTTGAGTAGACCCTTTTTTCACCTTCACAAAATCAAAAATATCCTGTCTGTCACGCTCGGGTGTAGGGTGGTGTGGAGTGCAAGGCAGGGCAGGTTGAGGACCCAAATGCAGGACACAGGGCGGAGCAGGTACAGTTCAAAAAGGGATTTAATGGTAAAACAAAAGGCGAGCACACTTACGGCTGAGTGGCTGATAAACAGAGTCCAAACATGGGAATGCAAACAGAAAATCCAAAATCCAAAACAGAACTCAAAAGGCAACTCCAAAATCCAAAGACAGGGCAAGACAGGACAAGGTAGGACGGCAGGGCAGAGCATGAGACGAGCAGAGATGAGACAAGACGAAAGTAACACACTGGACTCACTATGACAACTTGTGCACACTGAACAATGACCGGACAAGGACTAAACAGACACACCAGGTATATATATATACACATACGGGACTAACGAGCAGGGCGGGAGCAAAACAGGTGAGTGGGATCAGGGCTAACGAAGCAGGTAGAGAGACAGCATGGGGAAAGAGAGAGACACACACACACAGATGCAAAACACAAGACCATACATTAACTGGAACACAAGGTATTTAGTGGAAAAGCAAAAGGAACAGAGGAACTACAGGAGGAACAGACACCAGCAAACAGATCACAAATAATTACAAGGAACACAGACTGAAGATGGAACTAAACAGAACTCAGGTAGACATGGGGCAAAATAACAGACCAGAAGTAAACTGTAAGACATGAACTGAGACACTGAACTAACAGAACACAAGACCAGAAACATGACAACTGACAAACAGGACGGAGTACGAATAGAGACGGGACCAACAGGAAGACAGGACTGGGGACCAAGACATGGGGCAAAGCACAAAGTAAAACAGACCAGAGACAACACTAGAGACATGAACTAAGGTACGGGACTAAGAGCTAACATACTAGACAAGACAGACACTAAGAAACTAATACATGAAACATGTGACAGAACTAAACAGAACAGACGACAAGACTAACATGCAGAAACACAAACCCCAAAAACCCAAACACAGGACAGGATCGTGACACTGTCTCAAAATTGTGCAGAAAACTAGTCCGTACAATGCATGGATATGCATAGTAACCTGAGGTTTACATGTTTAGCTCAGCATTGGCCATCACACGTTAGCTTGTCAAACTTGTGGTGGTCGATTAACGTAATAATTTACATCCTGCTGGCTGCCATCCCGTTAATTATTATTGTTGGCTACAAACAGGTTAATGGTTTATTGTTGATCATGTAACATTACAGTTTTATTTAGTTAGGCTCCAGCCCACCGCGACCCTGTACGCAGGATAAGCGGTTGACGATGGATGGATAGACTGGGTTTGAGAGTCTGTGTTGACTTACTTGTTTACAAGCTGTGATTAGTTGTGGATATTACATTAGGCTATATGGTTATACTCTGTAAGTGAAAAACAGGTTACACTTACAGAATTCCTTAACAATATGCAGTGTTCTAAGAAGTATACTCTAGCTCAAAGACTTGAGACTTGACTTGTACTCGTGCTCAGTCTTGAACCATCCTTTAGTTATGCTGCTGTACGCTTCCATGATGCACTGAGCTCCTATGTCCCCCACTCCCTCTCCATCAGAACGCATTCTTTTCCCATTAATTCATGTTCATTAACTCAACTTCTTCCCTTTCCCATAGTAGCATGCTTTCTTGTCCCTCTCCTCTCTCTTTCTTTCACTTTCTGCAAGTGTTTCTGGCTCCATGTGGAGTCTGTATCTGTAGTTGTGGGCTTCCTGCTCCCCCTGTGTTCCTGCTCAATCTGCCCCCCCCCCACCCCTAACCAGTCGAGACATATGGCCACCTACCCTTATTTGCGATTCTCTTCAAGGTTTCTCTACCTCCTAAAAGGAAGTTTTTCCTTGCCTGTGTCACCAAGTGCTTGCTTTATCTGAAAAGTGCAATTTAACGACATTTGTGATGAATACACAAATAACACTGAACTGAATTTAAATAAAGGTGTGGATGGGAATGGAAAATGCAAACCTACTGAGTGACCAATATTATGTAACCAGGAAAAATTGAAAGGCTCCAAAATGGAAATCACCATTCAAAGTAGCAGAACATGCGCCATGCCTCTGCAGAGCAGTGTTGTTTCTCTGGTTATATAACTTTAGACAAACATCATGACCTCAAAAACCTGTTAACCAGGAATCAGATAAACTATACTCAGTTTAGAATGCTGCTGCCAGAGTTTTATCAAAAACTAAAATAAGACATCAAAAAAAAGAGGCAGAGTTTTGTCACATCTAAAAAACATAACACATACTGCAACCATGACTCTTAATACTTGGAAAAGAATCAGTACTCGATGAAAAGGGCCACCAGCTAAGTTTCAAAGCTCTTGAAAAACTTGAAAATAGTAGACTTATAATTGGTACAATTATTTAACAGTCTTTTTATCAATTTAATGTCTAAGGTGAAAGTTCTCAAATCAGGGATTCAGACTCTGAAAGTATAGCACACACTGTGAATACAAGTGTTTACAATGAAATGGTTATTTGAACAGCAATAAATACAATGTCAGGTTTAGACACCTAAAATATCAAACAAGGAAGAAAGACAAGAGAGTTAATAGCTTTTCTTTTTACTCACGAGGAGAACGGACTGAAATGTACTGTTATATACTTCAACAGCTCTGAGGCATCTCTGTCGTTTCCTCTCTTTTTATTATGTTCAGGGAGGTCCCTAGTTACATGCACATTGCTGCTATATGGGGGAAAGGGGGTACAGCAGCAACAATTAACATATGTTACTATACAGAATGTTCCAGGAACTATGTATGTTAATTACAGCCGCTTATCAGTCTGTTCTGTGACTTCCATCTGACACCCATCCACTGCAGGCTTCCTGTGAACACTCTGTAACAAACAAAATGCTTTATACTTCCATATAGGTTTTTACATGTAATAAGTAAATATGAGATAACTTACATACATGAAGATTCCAACATACAACAAATGGCATCTTGAACAGAGGTTGACAAAAATGGTTAAATTGACTGTCACCTGGTGTGTCCTCGTACATGTGCTCAAACTCATAAACAAACATAATAGGACACACAAAGAACGAGACACCGGGAGACAGCATGACACAACATGTTGGAAACTCATGTCAACTCATTCTGCAAGGTCACAGTACTATTTTTATCAGCTGGAAGTTGAACTAACCTATGCTTATTTCACAATTAGGTTACATTGACTGCATTTAGCCGACACAATATGTGTTCAGTAACCAAAGTTATCTGTATATCTTTTACCAGATTAAATTTACTGGAGGAAAAGTAAGATTACTGGAGTAAATGGGTCTTTCAGTGTGTAGTTGTCCTGCACTGTTATGTTGCTTTATAGTATGTTATGTTGGTCACATAAGTTACAGAAGCGGCGAAGAAGCTGTGTACCTGAGTATCGGTACAACAACAATGAATGCAAATTGAACATTACAAAGCAAACAGCGTTGGATGAGTGCTTATGTTATGTTAGTTGACTGCTCTGTAAATCGCTGCCTTTCCTTACATAAGACCACAGTTGAAATTCAGTCTGCATTCATGTTTGATCTGCCACTGTCAAGGCTTCAGTTTGCCTGCCCCCTTCACTGGCATAGTGGAGACTGTTGAAACAGAGCTGCTGTATTTCCTTAGCGACAGGAACAAGCTAGCGCTTTCAGGCAGCTCTGCTGTACTTCGACATATGGATATAAAGTCGTCAGCAGGCAACATCACATGATCTCTGAAAACGACCGAGTGACACAAGCCAATTTTCTTTCAAGTGGTGGAAAGTATTTTTCAAAACTCTGTGTGTCGAACTAAGACCAACAAACTGTAGTCAGAAATGCCTATTTGAAAGGGTCAAATGTTAGGAAAATATTCGCAATGCTTTTCAACAATTTATAAATTAAAACTGGACTCATTAATTATCTAATTATGAAAATCCCTATTTGAAAGTTGTAAATGTTAGGAAGATATTCACAAATGTGAATAATTCATTTGTAAATTGTTGAATATACTTGCAAAACAGTTTTGTGAGTTTACAAATCTTTATTTTGTGTTTGTGGTAAGTTTTTTATTTTTACAGATTTCACATTTACACACGTATGGCTCATCTTTTCACACAAATAATATTGAAACAAAATTAACTCTATAGCCCTAAGTCATTCCACATTTGCTTTGTTTCATCATTTCTTGCAAGCTAAAGTCAACACTATATACTAGTAATACACAGGATAGCATTAGACAGTAACTTTTACTGTCCTGTTTTCTTTTTTCTTTGTTTTTAGCTTTTTACCATTGCTTTTAATTAAATATTTACACGGTGAGAAATGAGTAGGTAGCTGGGTTAGGACGTTTTGGGAGTGAGATTGAACAGAGTGAAGGAAGTGGATCTTAAATCTGGCCCCCGAGTGATTTGCAGGAACCTCTGTCCACCTGTAAACGTGCAGGTGGGTCCAGAGTATAACTGGATCAAAGGGGCCTGCTGACTGACATGTCCTGGTTTCTCTGTAGTGTCCGAGGGTTTTTTGGAGTTTCAGTGGACCCAAAGATTGCTGTGGACCCGAGTATATCTCTCCTGTCTTAGCTTCTCTGCATTGGCTTCCTGTAAAATCCAGAATAGAATTTAAAATCCTTCTTCTCACATACAAAGCTCTTAATGGTCAGGCACCATCTTATCTTAAAGAGCTCATAGTACCTTACTACCCCACCAGAGCACTGCGCTCCCAGAATGCAGGGTTACTTGTGGTTCCTAGAGTCTCCAAAAGTAGAATGGGAGCCAGAGCGTTCTGTCTGGAGTCTGGATCTGTGGTTACAAGTCACCTTCTGCCCCCGTGTTCCTGCTCCACACCCTCTGCTACAATTATTGTTACTACTCCTATTGTTATTATTATTATTGTTATTATCATTAATATTACAATTATCATAAACATTACTATAAATATCTGTACCATTATTCATTCAGTCTGTACCAACCTTATCTTTACTGTCTGTACCTCTGCGTGTTATTGTGTCCTATTGTGTGATTCTTTATGGCTATCTCGCTCTTTCTCTCACCTTCTCTTTCACTCTCCCTCACCCCCAACCAGTCGAGGGAGAAGCTTGCTGGCTGAAGCCGTTCAGTTGCTAACTATATCTGGAGAAAATAATATAACTTGAGCTGTTTGGCTTTCCACATTATTTTACCAACTAACACGATCCATAAGGCAAGGCAAGTTTATTTGTATAGCACATTTCAACAACAAGGCAATTCAAAGTGCTTTACATAAAACATAAAAGCAACAGGGAAAAACAATAAAAACGTTTGAAAGCAACATAAAATATAATCAAAGTTAAAAGAGTTAAATGGAAAATAAAAAACAGGCTGAGGGGTTGAGCAAATAACTGAGTCACAATCATTCTGAAAAGAGAACAAACAGAGAAGTACTCTTAATCTACTCTCTCTAGCTAGTCTGTACTCGGGTCCACAGCAAATCTTTGGGTCCACTGAAACTCCAAAAACCCTCGGACACTACAGAGAAACCAGGACATGTCAGTCAGCAGGCCCCTTTGATCCAGTTATACTCTGGACCCACCTGCACGTTTACAGGTGGACAGAGGTTCCTGCAAATCACTCGGGGGGCCAGATTTAAGATCCACTTCCTTCACTCTGTTCAATCTCACTCCCAAAACGTCCTAACCCAGCTACCTACTCATTTCTCACCGTGTAAATATTTAATTAAAAGCAATGGTAAAAAGAAAAGTCTTCAGTCTTGATTTAAAAGAACTGATAGTTTCAGCAGACCTGCAGGTTTCTGGGAGTTTGTTCCAAATATACGGAGCATAATAACTGAACGCTGCTTCTCCTTGTTTAGTTTTGACTCTGGGGACAGAAAGCAGACCTGCCCCAGACGACCTGAGAGGTCTGGATGGTTCATAACGAAGCAGAAGATCAGAAATGTATTTTGGTCCTAAAACATTTAGTGCTTTGTAAACTAACAGCAGGATTTTGAAATCAATTCTTTGACATACAGGAAGCCAATGTAAAGACCTCAGAACTGGAGTGATGTGATCCACCTTTTTGGCCTTAGTGAGGTCCCACACTCTTTAACATCTACATAAACCAATTAGCAGTGCAACTAGAAATGTGATAAATATAGAAGCATACGAGAGCAATATTTGAGAAATTCCATCTATTAATACCAGATTTTTGTGAAATTCAAGATAACAATAAATTAAGAAAAATACTAAGGAGAAAGACAGATGGATTCAAATGTAAATTTTTGATTTTTAAACTGCTTTGCCAACATTGTTTAAAAAAACATTCATGCTAATAAAGACCAATAAAGAGCACGGAGGAGGCAGAAGGGCAGAGATCACAAATCCGCTCTGCGAATGTCCCTGCATGATTTCACTGTTACTATGAAATCATGTGACCACAGGCTTCCACCATCTCTGCAGAAAATATCCCTACAGATGATAGACGCCTCGTGGTCACACGATTTCACAAAAACAGGCTCAGAGAAAAAAAGCAGGAATTACAGGAAACTTCCCCAAAGCTACTGAATCCCTGAACTCTCCCTCTCTAAGGAAAAGGAAGTGATTCTAATCCAGAACACTTTCTGTTAAAGCTAATGAAAGTTTCCTCACAGCCCTCAGTCTGTAAATGGAACAGAAGCAAAGTAGCTTGGTTCATTCCCCACAGCTTTGTTTCAGCGAATCAGGTGACTCACGCACAGGAGTGATGGCGAGAGATAGTTGGAAACACCAACATTCAAGTGTGCTGGAGTCGAGGCTCTGTGAAAAAGGAGAGATGGCTGAGAAACAGCCAAAGAGGAAAAGGTCTGAAGAGAAAAACAGAGAAACAGGCTGTGCTGTTTCAGACAAACGATAGGTCGTACTGTCACTCTGTTGTCCTGTTTGTAATGGCTGTGTCTCAGGTTTGGGTTGGTGTGGTGTGTTTTCTATGTTCATTCCCTGCCCTCGTGTTTACTCTTCTCAGCAGTGTGTGTTTATGTTACTTTGGTCATTTGTTTATTCATCAGGGGAAGTGATGGCAACATTAGATGGGCTGCATTAACTCTTTCAGAACAGAGGGGAGGGGAAGCGTGGACTGTGTGCGCTTTCTCTGATGGAAAAGACTCTGCTGTCAAAGCCCCCCTTTTTGCTGATCAGCTGACACCAAATATCCCGTCTTTATAATGTGGAGTTTCTATAGGTGGGAAATAAATTCCACAAAGATAAATTCCATGCTGATACTTGAACTGAAAGTCAGATGAGTGACTTCACTTGTTTCTGACAAAGGAAGTCACATCTGAAAGCCAGTCAGAGACAAACAAACTAAAAAAACACACACACCTTTCTCAAGCCGGCACTGCTTTAATAAACCAGTTAGAAACCAAACCATCAATCAAAGCAAAAATAACTATTTGGACAAGAGTTTCTTGACTGTCTCTCTCTCAGTTCAATTTCAACCTCAAGGATAATCCAAAAGAGCAATGCAATTATTAAATAAATTACTAAATAAAATAATAAACAAATAAAATAATAGGAATTGTGTGTGTGTGTTGTGAATTGTTGTGTGTCAATTTATATAGTTAACCAAAAACAAAAAAGTAAGTGTGTACACGCGCATCATAGGTCAGTTGTAAAAGTATTAGTATAGAAGTAATTTTATGTTTAGGATCAATTAAGAAACAATAATATATTAATAAAATAATTATCAAATGTGAAATGTAAAAAAAGAAACAACCAAATAAACCCATTAAGTATTTATGGTCCTTTTTCATAGGAACAATTAATGAAATAACAAATAATGAAAATAATAATAATAATTTCAACATTTTACCGTACAATTATTTATTTGCTAGTTCAGCCTGAGTTTTCACTGCTTGTCCTCAGTTCGTGGCATGAGGAGATATATTTTGCTGCTATCTCACTGTCTCTCCTGTCCTTGTGCACATAAACCAGCTCCTCCCTGATTTCAGTACAAGATTCCTTTGTTCTCTCTACAGAGTTCTAGTGTTACGATAGTGTTTTTTCCTGTTATTGTGTTTGATCCGTGCTTCATGTTTTGCACTTTAATTCTTGTCTTTTGTGATTTTTGGGCGATGTTCAATAAATCCAATTACTGTTAACTACCTGGAGTCGTGAGTCCATTTCTGCTGTGTGTTCACCACTGATATCTTTCTCTCTGTTTTTAGTAGTAGTGTTTCCATGGCTGTATTCTTGTGTAGAAAATATGACTTTATCAGTTCAATTTGAAAACAGTAACAGCACCAAGAAGATAAAAAAACTTACTTGAGATCCTTGACATTGGAGGTGACTGAATCAGAAGGTGACGTCGTTTATGTCTGTTCTTATACAGCATGTAGCTATCAGAGTAAAAAGTACGGACGCTGGTTTATGTTTATTCCAAAAGCTGTAAAATGCAAGGGAGGCAAATAAAGAGGCCGCGGAGGGGGAAGTGGATGAACCTGGTTAAGTAAAACGGTCTGATTTTGACTTTAGAGCCTTATGGAACACTGGAAGATTTAATTAGACTTTATTATTTTTCAGCCACAGAAAATAATCCACAAATGTTTAGTATTTTTCACAAAAATTTCACTATTCACAAAAGTGTATTTTAGTGGTCTTCTGTTTTTGAGGAGCTGATTGCAGAGGTCCCTCCCGATTGGGAACACCTGGTCCCAGTGCTCCACAGGAGGTAAAAGCTCCACCTCCAAGATGATCTCGCTCTCTCATCCTCTCTGCCAGCAGCTACACGTTTTGGTTTTCGTTGCCTGTTTGTTTTATTTTAACACCTCAACACTTTACACAACGATCACTCATCCACACTTACGCGACTGATGTTTCTGACTAACCCATCTCATAATTCAGGTTTGTTTTGATAATTTTATGTTACAAAAAACCTTGTTAAGTCAATCGCTGAGTCCTTTCCCACTTTTTGTCAGGGCCTTTGAGCCTGGTCGTGACAAAAGTGTTTAAATTAATGTCCTTAATATTTCTGAATGAAATGACACGTGGCAGTTTTATTTTGGACAGTGTTAAGTTGACATTAAAAGAAATTAATGATCAGAAATGGCCGCAGTGATCTGATTTACATCTCTATCACCAGTCAGAAGAGATTATTTACTTTCACTAAGTGACTGTGGTTCCTTTGACTCACTCCACCAGTGTTTGAAACATTTAAATTAAAGATGAATGCACTTAAAGTTTCTTTAATTAAATACAGAGCTGACGTAAATCAGAGTATTTGGCAACAAGGACGAAGAAAAGAAGAAAAGTTATTGCTCAGCTTGAGTCCAGACCTGGAAGGTAAAACATTAGAAGTCTTGGTGTTTTAGTAGACTCAGGTCTGAGCTTCAGCAGCAAGAAAATAACTGAATCAGCCTTTTATTTAGATTTAGAGAAACTCATTCAAGCCTTCATTTCCAGCAGGGTGGACAAGCCAACAAACATTTCTGATCTCTGTGAAGAATATAAACCCATTAGGAACCTGAGATCTTTAGGAAGCAGTCAGCTGGTAGAACCTGGAGTCAGAACCAAACAGGGTGAATCTGCTTTTAGCTGCGATGCTGCACACAGATGGAACCAACTTCCTGATGATCTGAAATGAACCCAAACCTTTTCAATTCTAACTTTAAACTCAGCTGTTCTCCAGTTTCTCTTCTGCACTTTGGTACATTTGGGTCAACTAATAACTCTTCCTGCCTGTGACTGTTTCTCTGATCTGTTACTCTAAAGATGTTTATTCCAGCCTCATCACTTTAGAAGGAGTTACAGGTTCTAATATAAACAATAAGTGATATTCATTTATTCACAATACAGCTGATAATGTACTCAAGAGTTCACTGCAGTCTCTGCTTTTGGTCTCTGAGAGTGTTTCTGTTTAATCATGTGACCACGGAGCGTCCACCCTCTCTCTATAAAACTGCTGTCTGCTGCCTCGTCAGTATCAGAGATCTTCATAAAGCGAACAGGTAAAAACACTTTACTTTAAAAACACATCCAGATCAGGAGTTAACAGCATAGAGTAAATGCAGGGAATTTGTATTTAATATTTAACGTAGAAAGTCTTCCCTCCAGACAGACAGGTGATATTTCCACAGTAAGTGCAGCAGATGTTGTGAACAAGTTTAACTCTGAAACATCTTGATGCCTCCATCTGTGAACTGTGAAGCTGTTTCTGTTTTCTAAACTGTTAATTCATGTCGTCAGTGAGTGGGTAAACAGTCATGTGCTAAAACAGTAATGACCACAGTGGAGGTCTAATTAAACCTAAAACTAAGACTGGAAAAAACATGGAGAAGAACATTATTGCTCTCATCAAACACTCAGATGCTCTGACACCTAAAAATGCTCTTTTTAAAAATGAAATGAAATGAAAATAATCATAATAAATAAAATAACCTGTTTACTTCTTTTTTGAAATCCAACAGACTCAAGAAGCTCAGTAGAAACACGAACAAGAAATGTCGAGAGAACCGACCGAAGCGGTTTGGGGTTTTTTTAGAAAAAAAGCTGTCATCTGCAAAAAATGTGAGATGAACTGTCACTATCCATGTGAAGATCGGTGCGGTGAAGCAAACTGTCAGGTAATGAAAAATGGCCACTGCACTAAATGTAAAGGGAAGTGTCCTGTAAAAGATCATGAGAAAGGAGAATCTATGTATGTGTAGAAATGAGACTAAGAGACGACTATGAAAGCAGGCTGTGAGGAGACAACAGACCATATGGGAACTTTAGAAAAGCAAATGGAAGAAGTTCAGACAGAAAAACACCAGTTGTTGGAAGAGTCTTTGTTGTCAAACTGGACAGAAGTGTCTTTTTCATTATAGTTCTATGAAGTGTGATGATGATGTCATAACTTCATGAGGAAATTCAAATGTAATCACCTTTTAAATGTCAGATGTGTACTTCCTGGAAACAGCGCCCTCTGTGGACTAAATCCATTTCTTTTTTCTCTTCTAATCGTGTGTTTTTTCCACTCTGATTATGTTTCTGCTAGTATGAATAGATGTGTCTTATATATCCACCATGATATCACAATGTTGAAGCTGTTGGGAAACTAAAGTGAACTCATTATAAAGGAGTTTAGCCTGGAGGGGGGTTGAAACCTCTTCCTGTGTTCTGAGAATGTTAATAATATATCTTAATATCTTTCTCAATAATAAAGAAGATTACAGTTAATGTGTGTTGTATCAAAGTCCTATAAGAGCTGAGGACAGACTGCCTCTCCTCAGTCACACCTGTGTAATGCTGATGATGCTTTGAGCTGCAAACAATAAAGATCTGCTGACATTATGAAGATTGTGTCATCTGGTATTTGAGTTCCAATGGGACAGTTCAATAGTTTTAATAGAAAATCAAATAAAAGTACACTGGCTTATGACAAAGGTGGAGGCTAGCAAGGGTTAAACCAGGCACCAGTCCGACAAGCAAACAAATTCTAAGGGTAGCAGGCTATATTCATACAGTATATAAGAGCTTGTCTTGTACATGTAGAGAAAGAGACAAAGATTCCTCTGAGCAACTGTTAAATAACAAGATAAGAACTTGTGACAGTTTGACTTGGGTTTCTTTGGGGTGCCAGTCAGGTTTCTCTCCTGACACGTAAGATTTTTTTATGATTTAAGCACTTACGACCTGCTTGACTGTTAGTGAGTTTGGACCGGTTTGGTGGCGATGGATTTGGAATAATGGATTTGGATGGTTGGTTGTTTTGAGGTTATTGCTCAGTTGTGGATGAAGAAGGTGCCGATGTACGGATCGCTGCTGTAGGTGAACGCGGGAGGGATTAACGGCCTCACTATACTGGTTCAGCTAAGCTTCATGTGTCGCTCCGACGCTTCCTTGCTTCCCTCAGCTCTCCTCTGTGTTCAACTGCCCCTCGCTCCCAGACACACACCAAACATTTTACCACTTCCTGAACTGGGCGGGCTCTGGCACTGAACAAATAAGAAAACCTCCCAGAAAGAGCATGCTCAGCTACATGAATGGGCGACGCCCATGGGCGGTGCAACTGAAAGGTGCAGGCTGTCACAAACTCATTTGATAAAGAAACAGGAAGCTCAGCATCAAAGTCTAAAGTTTAAATATGAACAGCTTCCTGTTTCAGGGTCAAGTTCACAATAAAGTCTAAAACAAGCTGGAATTAACAGACATGCTGCTTTAATGTAGCCCGTAGCACTGAGCCCAGGTGCATCCAGTTACAACAATCGACTCTTCCTGTACAAGGTAGCCCCACCCACTCATGAACCCACAGGGCGTCACACCAGTAATATCTCTTCTTTACTTCAGCATTGTTTCTCTACTGTAAAGTCGATCAAAGTATAGATTGTTGTAATTTGTGTTTTCAAGTATGGCCGGTGTTAAGTATATATTTTGTGGAAATTATGCTTAAGCTGATTTGCTCATCAGCATTTTGTTTTAGCTATTGTTTTAATTTTTGTTGTTTTACAAACTGTCCAAACTGTGTGTGAAGCTGTCACGTGAGCCGTTGCTTCATCAATGCTCTGAATATCAATATTCCTTTCATCATTTCATCTCTTTGTTGCTCTTTGTTCCTTTGTCATGTTTCAACAGCAGCTTCATGCTCAGCTTAGTTTTCTAAGCTTCATGTTCTTCCTTCTCTTCCAGGTCTGTAGTTCATGTCTCAAAGCTTTGTTCTGAAATCTATCAATCTGATTTTCAGTCTGGATCTTCTATGCAAATCTTTATGGAGTTTTGTAAACTGAGGTTCAGGAACAGGACCACGCCTCCCTCACTCATCCTACCACCTGCGCTTCTTTCAATACCTCCAATCAACCACCCGTACTCCACGGATTCCATCCACCTGTGCTTCTCAAATCCAGCCACAAGCGCTTACATATATAAGCTGTCTAACCCGTTTCCTCTCCCATTTCTCAGTTCTCACATGCCTCCCACCCAAACCCAGCTTGTTCACCTCTTTCAATGGGCAGCACTGCGGCCTCACAGCAGAAGGTTCTGAGTTTAGGCCTTCTCCGCACAGAGTTGCACGTTCTCCCCGCTCAAGTGAGCATCCCACAGTCTTCCTCCCACCATGAAAGACATGCACGCTAAAAAATACATAATTCTGCTTAGTGATCACTTTTTCTTCTTCTACAATAGGAACCACAGGGGGGTTCATAAGACCAAGCTGCTTATGAAGACGAGACCCCACCCTGAGTCTCGACCCCTCGGGTTCCTAGCCGGCGAGCGAACCCTAAGCAACCCGCTCGACCCCTTCATCCTTCTTCCCTCGAGCCCTTCATCCTTCTTCCCTCGAGCCCTTCATCCTTCTTCCCTCGAGCCCTTCATCCCTCTCTGATCACGTAGTCATCTCTAACTTGGCGCGGTCCTGTTAGTGAACATTTAGCCAAATTCCCAAGGAACTTGAATTCCTTTACTTTTACCACAGTTTTCCCTCTCTTGTGTTTTTGTCTATCTCCTGACTGTAATCTCTCTCCCTCTCTCTCTCTCCATGTGTTGAAGTGCTTTTCTGGGCGTGGCATGCACACAAATACTCACACCTACACACACACACACACACACACAGATACAAAATTGAGATTCACTGTTAGACATTTCTGTAATTTCTACAGTTATTAACCATATAACACCCAGTATAATACTGTATATCCTCTTTCCAGTAAATAACTGTAATTTCCATTGCATTATGGGAATTTTAGGGGATGTTAGATACCATATACAGCGGTTTACTGTAATTAAAAAATCTGATGTACCAAATTTTAAAATTACAGTTACATTACAACATACATGTTACTGTATTTTCCCTAACTGCCGTTTTGGCACAGATTCATCAGTACTTTTATCTTTCATTCACCACCACTGAGGTGGAAGCTCAGGCCCACACAACTAAGACAACACCAGTGGAAGTTAACCTGTGGGGAAGAAAGAGAACTACTGACGACAAACCCGTGGTAAAAACAAAACCAAAAAAAATGAAAACTTGAAAAAAACAGTTATTTTCTGTGGACTCAAACTGGTAACTTAACCTGTCTGTAATCTCTCTCCATCTCTCTGTGTTGGAGTGTTTCTCTGGGTGTGGCATGCACACAAATGACAATGCCCGTGACTATGATCGTAGCCTACGGCACTTTTCTGTGCGTACGCACGCTTTGTACATGAGGCCCCAGGTCTCTACGGTAGCATTTTTCGACAAGTTAGCACGTTTCGATAGAGCAGGGTGCAGCGGGTGCACGGCTTTGCCTCACATGCAGCCGGTGTCGGCCCACTTTCAGCACCCTGCTGCGGTCCACGCTGTTGCACCTGTCTTGCAAGCTAGTTTTAATGAAAATTCATGTAGTTTTAGGAAAAGTCAGGGAGCAGCAAGGCTTTGTGATTTATTTAGACAAAGTTATTGACTATGCAAATTTCAAAACGGTCAAAATGATGCCTTGTTCGTTCTAGTGTTAAAGATAATTACCATACGTTTGAATGTTGCGGTTAAAATGACTGCTGGTGGCAGTTCTAGTGTTAAAAGTGCATGATAAGGGAACTCAATTTTCTCCCCATGTTAGGTCAAGAAAACGCTGGAAAAATAACAATACACAGTTTTAGTTAAACGTTCAAAGCAGTCAAACGCACTATGTCAAAATCATGCCTCGTTCCAAACAGAATCAAATGAACCAGCAGCAGCAACTGGTCCGGCTGTCTCCCAATCCCAAACTCCAGCATCCCCAACTCCTGATTTTGAAAATCAAGTAAGACACCTAAACAGTGTATATGCTCCAAACTTCCCCCCTAACCTGTCACCTCACCTGAACTCCTAAATGCTATTTGTAAGCTGCAGCTGCAAAGCATCTTTGGAGAAGTGTGCATTGCTTTGCGTTTATTTAGCACACTGCCAGTGACTGTTGCTGGTGGGGAGAGGGCATTCAGCAAATTAAAACTAATAAAAAACTACTTGAGGTCCACAATGTCTCAAGAAAGGCTTTGCAGTCTCGCTGTGCTTTCCATTGAGAGCGAGTTGTCTAGAGAGCTCGACTTCAAAGATTTGATTAATGATTTTGCAGCTGAAAAGGTCAGACGTTGGACTTTTATTTAGAAATGTTGAGCAAGGACAAGAGATTAGAAATGATGTGGAAAGAGTAACTCAGACTCATCTATGTTATACCTTGGCCATTCTTTGATGTATTATATATAGTATATGCAAGTTCTGCTTAAATTATTAGAAATTTTATATGGCCATTTTGTTTTATGGTGGTGTTTTCTTGCTGAGATTTTTTTTTTCACCACAGATTGTAATTCCTGTTTTTTAAATTGAAGAGTTTTATTTTGAAATTTCAGTATCAGTGTTGAAGCAAATAAATATAAATACATTTCATTGTATTAAGAGTGCTCAGTGTTTCCGTTACATTTCAACTGTCATGTTAAAAATATTAGGTTAGATTAGATTAACTTTATTGCCATTGACATTGTACAGTACAAATATGTACAATACATACATACAAATATAAATATGTGAATACACTATATATGACACATGTACAGCTATGCACAGTATATACATTATACAGTACTGAAGTAGTGCAGTATTACAGAGGACAAATTACGGGTGTGGACATGGGATGGAGTTCAATTGTCTGATTGACCTAAATATATGAGAATGATAGTCAAAATACCATAAAAGCGCATGATTTTATGTAAATTAATAGGAAAAAGGTCTCAGCTGTGTTGGGGGCCCTGTCAAGATTCTTTTCATGGGGCCCAAAATCCTTAGCAGCGCCCCTGCACACACACAGATACAAAATTGAGGTAACTAAAGCATAATGAGGCCTTACATGTTCAAAATCAATAGTTGTGCTGGGTTATTAAACATCCCCCTAACAGACTTTCATGTTCAATGGGGCCAGTTTGACAAAGCTATTTTAGACTGTCTCTATAGTCTTATAGTGTTACACTAGTCTAATGCAAGTTAAACTGTTTCACAAAAACAAAGACACATTTCCGCCTGCCTAAAGGTGTTTTCACAAGGGAAGCGACACTCGGTGCCTCAGCGAACAGGCAAGGAGACAAGAGCACCACGAGTAAGCGTCAGGCACTTTCGCATAGTAACCATGGCAACGGCTTATGTGCACTAAATAGCTGCAGCCTATAACTTAACTTAAAATTATACATAACGTTACCTGATACATTAAGTTTTTCGGGATGCTCTGCCATGTGAATTCCCTTCTGTTTATGTCCTGATAACTATTTAGTAAACAGTAACAGATTCTGGAAACTCCTAAACAGCTTGGGTGGCGATGGCGCAATGGATAAGACTGTACCTTTGGTGTGAGAGACCCGGGTTCAATCCCCCATTATGACCCATCCACCATTGTGTCCCTGAGCAAGACACTTAACCCCTCGTTGCTCCAGAAGCGTGTGACCTCTGATATGTATACGAATTGTAAGTCGCTTTGGATAAAAGCGTAAAAGCGTCAGATAAATGAATAAAGGTAAAGGATCAGTTTCTCTTCCATTGATGTGAGCTGAGCTTTGCAAACAAAAAGTTCAAGACAATTCAACGTGTACGTGAAGTGAGCACGACTGCGACAGTTTCACGGGAACACGCCCATTTGTCGCTACGCCTGTCAGGATGCACGCGCCTCCCTTCCTACACGCTCGCCTCTCACTGAAAATTATTTGCGAGGTGCGTAAATCGCTTCCTGCGTGAAAAGGCCTTAACTTAGGTCTAACATTCTATGTTACCTTGGTAACTGTAAGGGCAGAAAATTGTTTTCTTCTTACACTTATTATCCATTTATGCAAGTACTTATAATAGTGCTATTTTTCTGTTATTATTATTATTATGTCTTATACATTGTTTACGCTTCAACGTGTTCCGATTTATTATTATTCTCACTCTGCTAGTCTGGCCACATGTGTGTAGGGTTTAAGTCAAGGATGTGGAGTTGTTTTCTGTTCCTCTCCTGTTTTGTCTGGGACCTGGCAGAGCAGGCAGAGGATCCTTTTGTTCCCCAAAACATAGATACCCAGACTGTGTAAATGACTATGCATCTTTTTTGGCATCTTGTACTATGTTCTTGGGTCTTTTCTGTATATCTGACGCTCCACTTAGCGGTAGGGTTAACGCTGTTTACGGTCGTCGCAATTGGTTTCCAAATCAAGCATTTCTTTTTGTTAACTATGATACTATTATACTAGCCTACTATAGAAAGTCTATCTTTGTGAAACTTGCCCATGAACGTAAAGGTTCAGTGTGTACGTTTTAGTGGCATCTAGTGGTGAGGGGTTGCGAATGGCAAAAAACTGCTCAGTCAGAACTCTCCCTTCCCTTTCCAAGTGCAGACTGTCTAGTGCTAAATAATACTTGTGGTTCTCCATTTGTCCAAATTTCACTTCTCTTTTTACTTTTAATAAACCAGACTGCTACTACTTCTTCTTCTTCTTTGTCATATGTCTTTAACGTAGAGACAAAAACACACTCTGTAGAGCAGTTTGTGAGCAGTTTGTGTGTTTGGACTGTAGAAACTAAAACTGAATGTAAGGGGACCCGCAGTGTATGTAGACAGAAATGCCTCATTCTAAGTTAACAAAAACATAACGGATACTGCCCTGTGTATTGCCATCCAAAGGAGAAAATACACCTGTGTGAGTGAGCAAACCTGCAAAGACACAAGAGAGGCAAAAAAGGGAGTTAGTGACCAATCAAGACAGATAACTTCAAACCCAAAGCCTGGTTCTCCTTGAGGTTTCAGAGTGTGTGAATATTTCCTTTCCACTGTCACCAAGTGCTTGTTCATGGTGGGGATTATTGTGTCTGTTGGCTAAATAATATTTCAAAGAAGACGGTCTAAACCTGCTCTATATGAAAAGTGTACTTGGATAACTTCTTTTGTGATTTTGCACTCTATAAATAAAATTTAACTGATAAGGGGAAGGAAGATGAGGCGCCAGACTGATTGGGCAATGAGACAGTGCCGAGCTAATGTGTCAGAGTGTTTCCTTGGGCTGTACCACGTGGGAATGAGGGTCGGCAGTAATTCTAATTTAAGAGAAACAAAAACGCCAGAAAATAAGCACTAATGTGCTGTTGGTACATTAGTGTTCTCCAGACCAACAGAGATTAAATGTTTAATGCACTGCCATTCTCTATGAATAACAGGCACGTGCACACATAGACATCAAAAGGGGCTCAAGCACCTGCCCTTTTTCTTCCTCAAGAGAAAGTGCCCTTTTTTCCGGGATGCTTTTTTTTTTTAAATAAATGAATTTATATATACAATATATCTGTTCCTGTTTGCGAACAACTTTCCTGTCAAACAAATATATTTACTGAAAAAATCTAAATATCAGGTCGGGAGATGAGACTTTGTCGGTTCCGATGCTCTCTCTCTCTCTCTAACCGCAGCAGCCCCTCCCAGCAGTGTTTTTGTTGGCTTGTGCGGAGGTGAGCGGTGATGAACTAAAGACCAACAAAAGTAAACTACCAGTGCCTCGAGTTCACTGCTAACATGCACGACTCATGAGCTGAGCTAAAATAATTAGCTAAAGTCAAGCTAAGGATCATGGTTGGTCACACAGGCTAATGTTACTGTTGCCTACTTAATGGAGACACAACAGGTGAACACAGGCGTTAACTAATTAAAATGTGCTAATTTGCACACATTTGACAAGTCACTGCAGGTGAATGGGCTAAAGAAAATAACTAAATCATGTCACCACAGACCTTCCCCAGTTAATGACTTACATCAAGACTCTTTTCCCCTGAAATGTTCTGTTTAATATATAAACTCCATCTAAATGTGTATTTTGGAAGTTTTCTTTCCATGACAGTAAAAGAAGACATGGAAGCAAAATAGACCCAAATTTGAAATTTGACCACTATATGAAAAAGTGTCCTGCCTTAAGCAGTAACTTTGTATTTCTGATCGTAGAGGCTCCTCATCTAATAACTATCCATTCCATTAGTTTGTTGCATGCTGATAGATCTTTACATGATACAGACAGCCCTCCCTCAAATGTGAAACCAAGTCCTAACAAACTAAGTGTTATGTGATCCAATAAGACCAAAACAATTAAAAGGATTTATTGCCTTGTGAAAAATAAACAAATAATTAGTGAAACTATGTCCCTCTCCTTGGTGCAGTCATTTATTCTAAATATATACTAGTAGCATAAAAAACATGCACATTGTGGCAGAGTTTACTTTGCTGTTGCTGCTCTTGTGTGATTATTTTGTAGAAAAATGTTGAGGGTTAAACATTTGCAAAAGTGGGAATCAAAATAAATTGGTAAGTTAGTCAGAGTTGTGTTAATATATTTAACATTTTGTCAAAAAAAATCATAAATAATTATGACAAGTGCCGTTTTTTTCACTTGAGCCGCTGCTCACCAAAATGTGCATTTCCCTGCCTGTGTATCTTTCTCAAAACTGTATCACAGCATTTGTTGATTTACCGATAGAAGCATCAGTATACGCATATCAGCAAGGAGTACATAATGATATTCTGTATCGTTATTTTGAAAACAACACTATTTAAATCCTTGTTCCATGTGCCCCTTTTATACTTTGAGCACCTGCCCTTCCAAAGGTCTCTGCACGGCCCTGATGAATAATAATGGTGAGTGATAAATGAGAGTGGTGTAGATGACGCTAATTTGATGAGTGCCTCTGATTTTACACTCAGTAAATCCAAGTGGACAGCTAGGTTAGTCAAACCCACACATTGCTGTGTTTCTCTGTGCATCACACACAAACTGTTGTGTTGGAACAAGCAGAGGCTTCTCCTATTGCTAGAATTGTGCCCCTGATGGAGGAAGAATAAAAGATAATGACTGTCTGGTAAACAAAGTTTGGTTTTGGTACTTGTGTATCTGATCCTTGTACGAACCTGATTCCAAAAAAGTTGGGACACTGTACAAATTGTGAGTAAAAAAGGAAAGGAATAATTTACAAATCTCATAAACTTATATTTTATTCACAATAGAATATATAGAATATAGATATAGAACATATCAAAGGTTGAAAGTGAGACATTTTGAAATGTCGTGCCAAATATTGGCTCATTCCATAAAAGTTGGGACAGGTAGCAATAAGAGGCCGGAAAAGTTAAAATTACATATAAGGAACAGCTGGAGGACCAATTTGCAACTCATTAGGTCAATTGGCAACATGATTGGGTAAAAAAGAGCCTCTCAGAGTGGCAGTGTCTCTCAGAAGTCAAGATGGGCAGAGGATCACCAATTCCACCAATGCTGCCGCCAAATATAGTGGAGCAATATCAGAAAGGAGTTTCTCAGAGAAAAATTGCAAAGAGTTTGAAGTTATCATCATCTACAGTGCATAATATCATCCAAAGATTCAGAGAATCTGGAACAATCTCTGTGCGTATGGGTCAAGGCTGGAAAACCGTACTGGATGCCCGTGATCTTCGGGCCCTTAGGCACTGCATCACACACAGGAATGCTACTGTGATGGAAATAACAACATGGGCTCAGGAATACTTCCAGAAAACACAGTCGGTGAACACAATCCACCGTGCTATAAAACTCTATAGCTCAAAAAAGAAGCCATATCTAAACAGGATCCAGAAGCGCAGGCATTTTCTCTGGGCCAAGGCTAGTTTAAAATGGAGTGTGGCAAAGTGGAAAACTGTTCTGTGGTCAGACGAATCAAAATTTGAAGTTTGTTTTGGAAAACTGGGAAGCCATGTCATCCGGACTAAAGAGGACAAGGACAACCCAAGTTGTTATCAGCGCTCAGTTCAGAAGCCTGCATCTCTGATGGTATGGGGTTGCATGAGTGCGTGTGGCGTGGGAAGCTTACACATCTGTGATGAGGCACCATCCAAGTTCTAGAGCAGCATATGCTCCCATCCAGACGTCGTCTCTTTCAGGGAAGACCTTGCATTTTCCAACATGACAATGCCAGACCACATACTGCATCAGTTACAACATCATGGCTGAGTAGAAGAAGAATTCGGGTACTGAAATGGCCGGCCTGCAGTCCAGATCTTTCACCCATAGAAAACATTTGGCGCATCATAAAGAGGAAGATAAACGTGGCCTTGTCCCAACTTTTTTGAGATGTGTTGATGACATGAAATTTGAAGTCAACTTATTTTTCCCTTAAAATGATAAATCTTCTCAGTTTCAACATTTGATATGTCATCTATGTTTTCTGAATAAAATATTGAAATTTCAAACTTCAATCATTGCATTCTGTTTTTATTCACAGTTTGTTTCAGTGTCCCAACTTTTTTGGAATCGGGTTTGTATGTTTTATCTCTAGTTTCCCACTGAACTGAATATTTACAGCATAATTAGTCCTTATGTAGCACCCTGCTAAATTTGCTTATATATATATTATCTTTTGTGTTTCTGTTCACAAATATACAGTATATCCTGAAATATGGGCTAGTTCAATGATCCCTGGTGTGTAATAACTTTTTGAATTACGAAAAGATATAATTTGTAAGATGTAAAAATATCTTTTTTTTGTGAGTAGCTCTTGAACCTCCCAGTTCCTTCTCTTCTGTATGGAATGGCCAGGGGCCTTTCTCATTTCCCAAATTTGTGCCTCCTCGATTCTCTATGCTCGCCTTCTCGCAGTCCATCCCACCCAAGATGGGAGCTCGAGGAGTCAAGGAGGAGACGGAAGGAGAGAAGAGAAGAAAACAGACATTTATCGAAACGACTTGTCCTTTCCTCCGAGGCATCGTTTTAAAGTGGCTTAGATTAAATCTGATCTGTTGCACAGCTGCATCATCTGTCCACTGTTTGAGCTGTGATCTCAGTCAGAGCAGCTGTCGGCACTAAAGGCTACAGATCAGATCTTCACAATCCAGAAACATGTCTGTCAACATTATGACACGGAGAAACATCTGGAGGTTCCAATAAACATTATAGCATCTGTTGAAAACAGTCAGATTTCAGCAGACTAATCGTTCACTATACAGAAATACAGTAACTTTTTCTTGGTGGTGGCCTATTGTCTATAGACCGGAGATCATTTCAGCCCTCAGCCTGATAAGGTGAGCGTTTCATCATCAGTCCCTTTACAAAGTGACAAAGTAACATTTATCTAATATAGGCCCAATTAAAACTGTCACCACAGGACTCTACTGTTGGAATGACGTGCAGACCAAACGGGCTCTATTATTATAACATGGAACACAGCACGTCAGTGCTGAATGCTCTGGTTCATATTGCAGCCTAATAATTTGACTTCTGCAGCTGAATTTGTGTGAT
Source organism: Lepomis macrochirus (assembly GCA_024633595.2). Lineage (NCBI taxonomy): Eukaryota > Metazoa > Chordata > Actinopteri > Centrarchiformes > Centrarchidae > Lepomis > Lepomis macrochirus. The sequence continues at coordinate 27,662,379 of JALXJV020000019.1, forward strand.
GCGGATCGGCTCGGACATTAACACTCAGGCCTACACATAAATCATCCACCGCCCCGTCCAACTAATTATTCTATCAGATTTAGAGAGCAGCACCTGCATCGACGTTTTGCCCCACCTCCACCCTGTAGCTTTCCAGGTGATTTCTTTATTGTGTTAAATTGATGTACTAAGTGTTTCTTTTAACGATTTACTGTGATGATCAGAGTCTGCTGTCAGTCATTTAAACGTTTCCATCTGTGCAGTAATTTCAAAGCAAATCCCTTTGGAAAAAAAATAAAAAAAGCCCTGCAGTTGTAAACTTGACAGGACAGACAGAGGAAACAGAATTACACTTTCAGTTTATAAAATCCCCGTTTAGACTCTGATGGAGCTCAGGATTGATCAGGAGGACGGCTGCTTTACTCCAAGCAGTTTGACTGTATAAACCTGGACTGTGTGAACCTGGACTGTGTGTGAGACCTTTTGGATGTGTAGAAGAAAACAAAGCATGAATTTACATCAGATCTTGATCGATCCTTAAATATTAATTTATTTTGAAATGCACACAGCGTCTCTGCAGAGGTGCTTCACCCAGCCAGCCGCTACCCAATGTTAATTTTTACAACCCGGCCCATCCACACATCACATTCAACAATAAAGTTGTTTGAAAGTTTGATCGCACATTTAGTAGTTTAAATAACTGATACAACTTCTGAATACAACAGGAACACTGTAGAGTCCTGCTCTGTCCATGGGTTGGTCCAGCTGCATGTCACACCTCTTGTCACAGCAGCTGAAAAGACTTCCGCAAATGATACAGCAGTGTATCCTCAGTTATAGCTCCTCCAGCAGGCCTCCTCGATGTGCATTTTAGGAATTGAGATGTCTTTCATTCCATTTATTCATTTAGCTGACGCTTCAGCGGTTGCACATTGCGCCATCGCCATCCCACGATGGCTTCAAGATGGCGTGCTGAGATCGATCTCGGCTCCCAAGCTCGAGAAGGCACAAATTTGAGAAATGAGAAAGGCCCCAGGTGTCAATCTTGTTATTATCCAATCCAAGCCAATCAGAGAGGTGTTTTGCAACCTACCGGGTTTTTGAGGGGCTGGGACAAAAAAAAGAGATAACAGAAGGGAAACACATACAGAAAAAAAAAAACCCCGAAGAAAAGAACATAGAGATACGCTGGTTGTAAGTTCTGTACCACTGGTTACATTAATAGGGGGGCGGGTGGCGCAATGGTTAAGACGCCCGCCTTTGGTGTGAGAGACTCGGGTTCAATCCCCACTGTGTCCCTGAGCAAGACACTTAACCCCTTGTTGCTCCAGAGGCGTGCAACCTCTGACATGTACAGCAATTGTAAGTTGCTTTGGATAAAAGCGTCAGCTAAATGAATAAATGTAAATTAATAGTCATCAAAGTTAAGAGCTAGTGTTTTTTTGTCAGTGTGAAACCCTGTTAAAAGTGTTTTGGAGCTGTTTAAATCAGTCATGGAACTTCTACTGAAGTGGAGCTAATACCACAGCCACATGAACTGCAACTAGATGGCCAGAAACCCACATTTCCAGTTTCTGAGTGAGTGGACATTGAGAACAGCAATGGATTAGACGGTTTTAGTCAAGACATAGTTAAGCTCTAGAGTTTGTGAATTGCTGGCTAGTGTACGTCTGATGCTGCCACCTATGCTGCTGCAGTAGATAAGCCCAGGACTTGGTCTGCTGCACACGGACGGAGCCTCAAGACGGGTTTATTCATTGCACATCTCACCACTGGACAGAAGGGTTTTTGGAAAGACTGTCACAATCCATTTTCTGTTACCAAGGAACCATAAGTACAGACAATAAAGGGTAACTGAAATATTTATATATTTCTTTCTATACGACATTCAATCTTTGTGGTTTGGTATGTGTGTGCGAAGGGAATGGGATTTATGTGTGCAAAAAAGAATAAAGGTTATAGTGACAAAGGATGCATGCATGCGAGTTTTAAGCTCTCAAGGGGAAAGAGAAAATAACAGACACAGTATAGCTCTATCTAAGCTAACCAGGCCTCTCTGCAACCTACTCAGGGTCTCTATATCCAAAGTTGTTAGTTGCTGTAGACACATCTCAATTTTTAATTCTAGTAATCCCTCACCAATTAATTTGATCATCATTTCATGATAAATCCCATAAGAAACTGGAATTGAGTGGGAGGGCTACACTTACATAATATGAATATTTTCCATATTTTGAGGATACTTTTTAGAAGATTTTAGGGATAATATTTAGATTTTAGATTTTAATTAGTGACAAATTCTTACTAGTGGCAGACCGATGTTGTCTTTGTTGAGGTACACGAGTTGATTCTGAGATATGTATGAAGTCTTTTGGTTGCATTAGTGCATTTTGGATGTGAGATAACATGCCAAACTGCATGTAAAGTAAACTAAGTGAAGAATTTTGAAAAAGTAACAATCATATTAGACCTGAGAACAACTAAGAAAGCTTGGCCATTTGAATGCTTTCATCTTGGATGTGTGTGTAGTTTAGTAGAGAGGACGAGAAGGAGAGACAGACAGAGAAGGCACAGAAGGAAGGGACATAAAATCCGGGTTGCCGCAGCAAGACAAACTCCCACTTTATCACTCAGGAACTCTTTACATGCTTTCATACAGAGATCCCACAACAAACACGGAAAGAATACTTCCTGATATGGAAATCATTCATTCATACTAAACCACATCTGTGGCACAACCCTGAAATCTTGTGTGCTTTCACATAGCGATCTGGCTTTCAGGAACAAAGGACGTAGAAAAGTAAAATTACATGTATTACAACACGACATGCCGGCTTTGGCTTTTCACAAAGACATCGTTACGTCTCTTACTACCAACGTTCCCGGCTCAGGCCACTCCCCCGACACACTCTCATGAAGACACGAAAATCGTGGGTGCAGATGGTTGCACATTTCTGACATTTAAGGCACGTAAATTAAATTGATTATATTACTTATAGTTATTAGCCCTCTATATGCCTATATGCCTTCCACTTCCTGCTTCTGTCGAGAGCAGCTTTTCCTTCTCTCCCCCTCTTATCTTGGCCTGCTCCTATTTTTGTCTACTTTTGTCGTGTGGAAACTTTTCTCTTCTGACCACATGCCTGCTGTTTTCCTGAAATATTCTAAATGGAATTAATCAACTGTAAGTAAGCTGCTGTCCAGCATCCAGTACAGACAGGAAGGTGTTTTTCATTATGTGAGAAAATAATTTGTTTGTGAATTTCTGTCATTAATGAATATTTCCTTTTCTTTTTTGTTCTGGTAAAAAGAGCAAGAGAGGCAGAGGAATCCCCCACAGCGTCCCTGGAATGATGCTAACTCATTAACACAGTGCTTCTTACCTTCTTCACTGGGACGGGGAGGCTGCAGTTATGGGCAGCCAATGAGAGCAGGCAGCACCTTTTTCACTGCAAAACACATTTTACTCTTTTCCAGCTCTCTCTGTAGCTCAGACGCTCACTGCTACCTGTGTGTGCTAATCCATTCTTTAAACCTTATTCTTTGTCTTTATAATTGCTGTCTTTCTAATAACAACAGCTGTTGTTATTCCGTAGCTTTGTGACATTTCACCTGTGTGTTCTTGACAAAACGTGTTTTGGACACCAGCGTTGAGTGGCAGAGTCGTTGTCAGCTCGTGTAGTCTGTGACACAGGCCTAGCCTACCGGTTTTCCTCCTTGAAGCACAAACATGTATTCACTTTCCCACCATTCGTGAAACTGCCTTCCTTCTGCATCAGTTTTTCTCGTCTTGGACATTTAGGGATTGTTTGTGTACATTTCTCATCTCCACTTGTCAGAAAGCTACTGTAGTGGGTGTGGAAACATTGCAATCTAGTGGCGGGATGCCGTCACTTCTCGGGTCACAAAATCGACATGCATTGTGAGAGATGTAGTTTATGGAAGCATAGACTTTTATTTAAGGACAATCTTGAATATTTAAAGCTTTCGCGGGCCACATAAAATGACGTGGCGGGCCGGTTTCGGCTTGCCAGCCTTGAGTTTGACACATGTGCTCTTCACCAACAACTGAACCTCAAGAGACCTATCTGTCAAACTCCTGAAGTTTGCTGATGACACAATGTTTCTTACTGCTGAATCATTCATAGATGCCAACATGTAGGCCTGGCTGTGAAAGCATCAGGCATGTTTGTCTTATCATAATTATACAAATAGAATTCTTAAAATTATCATATGTAGCCATGTTGCTACAAATATGCTTCGCACAACAGCTGTTTGCGACCTGTCATTTCTTGGAAAGATTTTGAAAAGTTGCGTTGCGCTGCAGACAGCCCCCACCTGCAGTAGTGCATAATATTCATCCAGCCAGACCAACGATCTTGAACCGTTCACAGCGCTTTGGCCGTACTAGCGACACAAACCAAAGTACCGGAGACAGAGTGGAACGGACAGAGCCAGGAGATCGCGGAGTGACCGGCCCGCTGCTGATGGTGATCGTTCTCTCTGGTGAATGAAGCCTGAAGCTCCTGAATTTACGCATGGATCCGTGATGAAGAGAAACATAGAAATGAATGGTAATAAAGCAGGCTGTCAGTACTTTAGAGAATCCCAAAATATCACAAATCATGCTTTTAGGGGAGCTGATTTCCTCTTTAGGTGAGCTAAGCTCTCCCATAGTTCGCACCCTGATCCCAGGACCTAAAGTGGGAGCCTAAGGGCCCGTGTCCACCAAGTGTTTTTTGCCAGCTGAAAACACCAGCTGCTCTTCTGAAAATGCCCAGCAGGGAGCGCTAGCGGGCGTTTATGAGGTGCAGCGTTTTTTCGAACTGCTTTGGTTGCTATGATACATAAAATTCGAGGAAGTGATGTTTACATCCAGTTCATTCTAACTTTACTGTATGTAAAAATGTCAACACAGAGAAGAGTAGCCTACTCTCTCTGGCCCTCGCTCTGTATGAAGAGAAGGCTGAAGCAGGTAGAGAGGACGGACTCGCCGTATGTGGGTTCGGCGAGTAGTACCTGCAGAAGGAGCTGCTGATCCAGTTCTACACAGCCATCATCCAGTCTGTCCTCTGCTCCTCCATCACTGTCTGGTTTGGATCTGCCACCAAAAAGGACAGAGACAGACTAACACGGACAGTCAGGACTGCAGGAAAGATCATCGGTGCCAACCTGCCCTCCATTCAGGACTTATACATTTCCAGAGTCAGGAAAAAACCAAAAGACTTAGGAACAGTTTCTGCACACAAGCCATCTCTCTGATGAACAGCTGATTTTTGACTCACAGAGTCAGGAACAATTCCTGTGCAACAACCCAGTAACTCTGTCCCTAATCAGCCACCTGTTTACTGGTTACCACTTATTATTTATTCACCATTCTCTGTTTGAGAGCTGCTCATACTGTCATAGTGTATGCAGTGTAACCCACCTACCTCAAGTACAAAACACCTGCACATAATGTTTGTTCCAGTATCCTTTGCACTCTGCTCCATCGCACTGCGTACATGTATACATGGATGCATGTATGTGTATGTGTACCTGTGTATCTCATCCACCTCCGACATTATAATGATGACAATAATCATAATAATATTTTTACTCCTGCATCCTTTGCACACTGCTCACTGAATTTGTCAATCTGTCTATATTATTTATATTTATAGTGTGTATTTGTGTTCTTTATACTGTAGCCTGTGTGATTTTATTATTGTGTTGTATTTTTGTATGAGTTAGCACAGCATGAGCAATGTATGTGTACACATACCTGGCAACAAAGATGATTCTGAAACTCTTTTATCGGGTTCATCCACTCCCGCCCTTCACGCCTTCATGATATGCTTCCCTTACTTACTTTACAGCTTTTGGAATAAAAGGAAAGCTGTTATAAAAACCCGTGCTTGTACTTTTTACTGTTTAACAGTAGACAGATAGCACACTGGAGAAAACATCACCTTCGTAATTGTTATGGTGGCAGCCCGGCTGACGGTGAGTGCCTTGGTTTTCCCCCTTTTTTGTCAGTGTTTCTGTTTTTCCGTATACTCTGCCTGCTCCCCTGTGTTTCCTTCCCTGTGTTCTCTCTCTCTCCGCTCCTGAGCCCAGCCAACGATCCGCACCTGCTCCACCTCAGCCACCTCGTCAGCCTGCCACACCTGCCAGTAGTCAACCTCATCTCTGCCAGTATTTCTACCCCGGTTCTTCAGTCAGACTCTGCTTGATCGTCGTTGCTCCATACTCGGTGCCACCTCTATGTTCAAGCTCTCGTGTTTCTTATTTTTCCCACGTTTTCCCCGTGCTTTGTCTCGGTTTTCTCTAACCCTGTCTGTTTGTTTCCCTCCAGGTCCACTCACCCTCGTCCTCCGTTCAGTCAGTTGGGCTCATCCACTGGCCCTCTCCTCCTCGGACTTCCCCCACGGCGTCCTCCCTATTCTCCCTCGCCTGCTCGCCTCCCTGGCCCCAGTGTTCCCCGGCTCCCTGGTTCCCCGTCCCCGAGTTTCCCCGACATCCACCTCTCCCTCTACTCGAGTCCCTCAACCCCTTTTTCCCTCAATAAACCTCCTTTCCTCAGAGTGCTGCGTTTGGGTCCTCTCTGTCCCCACACGACGCCACCCTCGTAACAGTAATTCAGTCACCGCCAATGTCAAGAACCTCAAGTAAGTTTTTTTTATTTTAACGTTGCTGTTACTATTTTCAAGTTGAATATATAGTCATATTTTCTACACAAGAGTTCACCCATGATATTACTACTAGTAATAATTGAGAAAGATATCAGTGGCAAACACACAGCAGAAATGAACTCACAAAGCACAACTCCAGGTCGTTCACAATAAACTGAGTCCAAAATAGGAAGCACAGGTCAAACACGCGAGGGAACAATCTGATCTGGCACTGATATCAGGGAGGAGTCGGTTTATGTACACAAGAACAGGAGAGACAATAAGACATAGGTAGAGCACATTTGGTGGGGACACAATCACACATGGAAGGAAGGCAAACAAGGACCTGAAACAAGACACAAGATGAGGAACCTACAGAAAACCGAACGTGGCTACAAATAATGAAACTGGCCAGAGCCAGAGAAAGTGGGCTCATTGCACCAGCTACAGGAGCTCGGCATGGCAAGAGAGAGAGTCACACAGTTAAACAAGGGAAGTCACACATCTGAATAAAACTAATTTCAAGTATCAGCATGGAAAAATACATCATTATCTTTGTGCAATTTATATCCCACCTTAAAAATCTCCATGTTATAATGAGGAGATATTTAGTAGCTTGGTAGCTACTACACCTCTGTCAAGCCTCAAGTCAGCAGGGGAGAGCAGGGCGAAAGTACCATTTTTCAGAAAATAATTATTTTAAACGATTATATTGTAGAAAATATAGAATGTAGATGACTTCGGTCTGATTTCACTTTAAACATAAGCGGCACATTGTTACTTTTGACCCCATCAGTTGGGTCAGCAGTTTTTAGCACATGTCTTTACTTTTTCACAGGAACATCTCATCCAAATACAAGAACATCATTTCCAAAAGTGTTCTGATCCGAACAGGACCTCCTGCTGTCTACCAGCTGAGACCAAAGGAAGAGAACATTGGATCTCTAAGAACAATGACTCTTGGTGAAAGAAAACTCGATCTATGTGACCAAGACAAGGAAAGTTCAGAAGACCCTGAGAGATGTGAAAGAGAAGTTTGAAAGAGGTAAAGCAGGCTGTGAGGAGACAACAAGCCTTTTGGAAACTTTAGAAAAGGAAATAGAAAAACTTCAGAAAGAAAAAGATCAGATGTTGGAAAAGTCCTTCGAGCTTGTTGTCAGACTGGATCAGATCGCCCTGAATGCTGATTCACTGTCCACTCATGTCCACTTGGACTTCCTGATTGAGAAGATGAAGGAGAAAGGAGACGCAGAGAAGGTCCAGAAACTGGAAGAGATGAAGAGTCGAATGGAAAAGTAGGTGAACAACATCAGTAAGGCCTTACAGTCGCTGCAGTCAGCTGATCTCTCAACTGTCATGGCAACCACTAACCTGCTTTCTCTGCCCTGGATCCACCTGGGACACAGCTACCAGCTCTGGTTTAAAGGAGTGAGGACGCCCCCCTGGTGTTTCATGCTGAGTATGAGTATGTTGATCCTTTATGTTGAGCTGCTGAGCGCACTCTGCTCAGCTAAAGCAGGAAACACAAACCTGCAGCCCTGCAGAGACCTACAGGTCCACCTCATGTGGAGTTAGGATTCAGTTGGTTCTCAGGTTATTGGTCATTTAATCAACCAATAAACTGCTGCTAACCTGATAATCAGCTATAATCTCCTTGATAAATGTGTTTTTATATAAACATGCTCAACAAGAGAGAGCTCTTTTTGTTTCTGCAGATTATCTGTGATTGATGATTGGTTATGTTATTGATTTTAATTCTTAACCCCCCGTGTGCCGGGCCGTTCCCTCAGATCAGGGGATCTACTGGTTGTTTAGGTCCCGGTTTGTGACCCTTGCTGTTCAAGATCAGATCAGACAGGTTACATCATTAGCATCTTCTAAATCATTCTCAAAATGTTTAATATGTTGTTGGGTTTTGTCATCCTGCTCTTTCCATTTGACTTTTTAAAAACTTTATTTGATCCCTCTGTGTTTTATGATCCCTGTGTTGTTGTGTTGGGAACATTATCTCACAAAAGTGAGTCCACCCCTCACATTTTTGTAAATATGTGATTCTATCTTTTCTTGTGACAACAGAGAAGAAATGACTCTTTGCTCCAGTGTAAAATAGTGAGTGTGCAGCTTGTATAACAGTGTAAATCTGCCGTCCCCTCAAAATAACATCACACAGCCATTAATGTCTAAACTGCTGGCAACAAAAGTGAGGACACCCCTAAGAGAAAATGTCCAAATTGTGCTCAAAGTGTCAATATTTTGTGAGGCCACTGTTATTTTCCAGAACTGCCTTAATCCTCTTGGGCATGAAGTTCACCAGAGCGTCACAGGTTGCCACTGGAGTCCTCTTCCACGCCTCCATGACGACATCGCAGACCTGGTGGATGTCAGAGACCTTGCGCTCCTCCACCTTCCGTTTAAGGACGTCCCTCAGATGCTCCATAGGGTTCAGGTCTGGAGACATGCTCGGCCAGTCCATCACCTTTACCCTCAGCTTCTTTAGTGAGACAGTGGTCGTCTTGGAGGTGCGTTTGGGGTCGTCATCATGTTGGTCTCTGAAGGGAGGGGATCCTGCTCTGCTTCAGTGTGTCACAGTACAAGTTGGCATTCATGGTTCCCTGTTTACTGGTGACCACTTATTTATTCCAGCATCCTTTGCACTATATGCTCCATCGCTCTGTACACGTGTGTACATGTACAAGGCCTATAAAAAGTCTTGGATGTTTCATCTTCTTTACCTTCTATATGTTTAATTAATTGACGGGTTGTAAAATTCCGTTTTCACTTTGGTTCTTTTTGCAAATTCTTTTCCAAAAAGCCAAATTATATTGACCAGGATTTCAAGTATAAAAGAAAAAAACGGTGGGTGAAAACGTTTTATAGACATTGTATGCATGTATGTGTACCTGTTTATCACATCCACCTCCGACATGTACATAACACTAAGTATGATAATAATAATTTACTCCTGCATACTTTACCCTCTTCATTGTCTCAATTTGTCATTATTGGTTTTGTTTCTGTTTATAGTGTGTACTGTATATGTTGGTGTTGTCTACACTGCAGCCTGTGTTGGATTTTATTTTGTTTTATCTTATTTTATAAATGCATTTTTGTATGAGCAAGCACCTCGTGTGCACTGTACAATCCTGAGTCAAATTCCTCGTATGTGTACATATACTTGGCAAATACAGCGAGATTCTGATTATGTTTTGTCAGGTGACCTTGAATGTTCAGAAAGGTGTATATAAATAAAATATATTATTTTTGTTGTTAAAACACATGTACCAGGGTGGGCGGAGGGAGGACAGAAGGATCCAGGAAACACAAACACCAAAAAAAACCAAACTAGTACAACAACAACAATAAAAAAAACTCAGGGAAACAAAGTCCAAGTCCAAGTTCTCTGGCTGGATGACCAGAGAACTTGTGGGCAAACTCTCCAGAGGCCAGGCAGAGGGGCGGTGGCGAGGGCAAGAACTCTCATGAGACTGGGCATGGGGCGGTGGTGAAGGCGGGACCCCTCTAGAGGCTGGCGGCGAGGGTGCGACCTCTCGGAGCCTGAGTCGGGCAGAAAAGCAGCAGAAACGAGTACCAGAGGTGAGGCTGCAGGGCTGAGGACCAGTGACTGGAGAGCCAGGCTGAGGGGCCACCGACGGAGGATCACGAGCTGTAGCACTGGACTGTGATGGAGCTGAAGGCGGCGAGCTCCACGTCTCCTCACAGAACCTGTAAGTGGCTAACTACCCAAAGGCTGGATCCTCGTGCCTTAACGTATTCCTTGGCCTTTCTGGTGAAAAGGAGAAGGAGGCTAGCCGTAGATGCTCTATCCTGAACAGTCAGGTGGCTACCCCCCGAGGTGCTAGCAGGCCAGGAAACAGGCCACTGGAGCGGAAACTGACAGGGACGTCTACTGCATACATTCACTGCGGTTGGAGGTATTTAGCTCAGGCTGAAGCTGTAAGTCCATCTTGAGGCCCGTGATGGTGGCCAGCTGATCAGCAAAGGGGGGCTTTGACAGCAGAGTCTTTTCCATCAGAGAAAGCACACACAGTCTACGCTTCCCCTCCCCTCTGTTCTGAAAGAGTTAATGCAGCCCATCTAATGTTGAACTCACTTCACCTGATGAATAAACAAACGACCAAAGTAACATAAACACACACTGCTGAGAAGAGTAAACACGAGGGCAGGGAACGAACACGCACGCTTGAATGTTGGTGTTTCCAACTATCTCTCCCCATCACTCCTGTGCGTGAGTCACCTGATTCGCTGAAACAAAGCTGTGGGGAATCCAACTACTTTCATTCTGTTCCATTTACAGACTGAGGGCTGTGAGGAAACTTTCATGGACGTTAACAGAAAGTGTTTTGGATCAGAATCACTTTCTGTTCCTTACAGAGGGAGAGTTCAGGGATTCAGTAGCTTCAGGGAAGTTTCCTGTAATTCCTGCTTTCTTTCTCTGAGCCTGTTTTTGTGAAATCATGTGACCAGGGGGAATTTATCCTCTGTATGGATGATGTTGCAGGATTTGTTAGTCTCAGGACTGGCAGTATTGTTCCAGGAGGTCTAGCTGCTGCTGTTGTCCCTCTTTTGTGCTGACAGCAGCAGATAATCTGCATAAAACAGAGACTTGACTAATCCATTTTGGAGTTGGGGTCCTGGAACTATACATTAGTCTGATTGCTCTAGTTTATTGGTTTATGTAGATTTTAAACAGTCTGGGATTCAAATTACAGCCTCGGTGAACGCTTCACCTCTGGTGAAAAAAATCAGTGTGTTTGTCACCAATTTTAAAGCTGCACTTGTTTTCTGTGTTCATGGATTTGATCATGTCGGACACCTTTCATCCTACATCACTTTGGATGATTGTATAATAGAGTCCAGGGCTGACCCCGAACAGTAGAAGATTTGATGTTTCGATGGCCGCAGGATAATTCGGTTGTCGATCTCACAGTCGGAGGTCAGAAGTGAAATGAGGATCAAACCATTTCTGCGATACAGGGGGCGCTCAACGTCTGATTTTACATAGAACTACCTGTTTTCTCCCAATAAGTTAATATCCAGTGAATTACAATGTACATTTCAACATATAATGCTGTAAATATACATGCAAGAAGAAAAAATATTTAAATAAAGGTTTAAGTGGGTGAATACATCCAAGATTGTAACCCTAACTCTTGAGGAGGGGCGTCAGTGTTATGTGTAGGCACAGTGTGTATGTGAGTGTGGTGTGAGCACCAGCTTCACCAGCAGTGTGCAGAGTTGAGCTCAGCTCGAGGGACGTTACCATCATTTATCACCTTTGATGAACCACACAAAGAATATCATATTGTTTTTAAACACTTGGACTGTTGGTGCATCCAACTGTCTCTCCTCATGACTCCTGTGCGTCAGCATGAAGGCCAGCTGCTGCTGATTAGCTGGAACAACGATGCACCAAGCTACTTTCATTCTGTTCCATTTACAGACCAAGGCTTGTGAGAAAAACCTGATTTTTGAAGCCCACACCCAAAATAAAGAGGTAGCGAACTATGAGGAAACTTTCATTAGCTTTAACAGAAAGTGTTCTGGAGTAGAATCACTTCCTTTTCCTTAGAGAGGGAGAGTTCAGAGATTCAGTAGCTTTGGGGAAGTTTCCTGTAATTCCTGCTTTTTTTTCTCTGAAATCATGCAGACGTCTGCAGAGAGGGAGGGAGCTCTGTGCAGCCCTTCAGCAGTCTGAAATGTGCTGAGAGTTCACTGCAGTCAGTTCCCTTCAGTTCAGGTCAGCGTGCTTCATAGATGGAATTTCTCAGTATTGTTCTCTTACGCTTCACAAAACGAGGCAGCTAGAGACCGCCACGTCTCTCCAAGGTCACAGGTTTCCACCCGCCCAGAGGAGCCACAGCCAGAGCTGCTGGTCTTATCCAGATTATCTGAGGCAGCAAGAGACACAGCATCAGGATGTGGAGGCAAACATGGAGGAGGCCGGTGTGGCAGATCCAAAAGGCGGTGCTGAGTTGCAGCCATGCATTCGATGGTCTTAAGTAAATCCCTCCAACTGCCTAACTGCATAAGGTCCACCCTGGGGTCACAGAACTGGTCCTGCTCAGCCCACTTCTGTTTTTTGGACATCTTCATGCCTGCCACGGGCTTGGACGGGTGGCACATTGCCCTCTGGGCCACCGTCCCGCTCATCACTCCTTGAAGACTCCCCATCCTCTGTGCGGCAGGAAAACACAATGCGTCTCTGTGTTTGGACCAAGAAGAAGAGAAATGCACAAGCAGCAAACTGTTAACAAACAGAAAACATGCACTTTATGCAAAGTGTGTCAAAACAAGAAACACAATAAAGGGAGGTGGGAAACTTTCTGCATTAAAATAACTACACAGGGAGAAAGAAACACAGACTATACAGCACTTTCAACCTGAACGTCATAACACGCCAACCAACAGGAGGCAATAGTTCACCCACTGGGCACCTGACCCCTGAGTTTACACTTGTCGTCCTCAGTTCGTGGCATGAGGAGATATATGTTGATGCTATCTCACTGTCTCTCCTGTCTTTGTGTACATAAACCAGCTCCTCCCTGATGTCAGTACAAGATTGTGTTGTTGTTTCAGCCCAGAGTTCTGGTGTGACCACAGGGTTTTTCCTTCTTTCTTCTTTGGTAGACAGTATGAGCAGCTGAATACCGTGTTGTGTCAGATTTTACTTTAGCAAGAGAGTTTTAATATACTCCTTTGTTTTATTATTTATTTTTTTATGTATTAATTTGTCACTGGGCCGGACGGGGGGGCAGACATGGGGTGAGGACAACAGGAAACAGCAGAGGAAAACAACAATTGCAGAAAGCAACGAAACCTGCAAGAGAGCGGGGAGGTGGAGCCTGCATCTTATTGCCTTGTGACTGCATCTCTGATCTATTACTCTGACACAAATATGTCTATTTAAGTCCTCGTCACTTTAGATGGAGTTATATGTTCTAATGTAAATCACATCATTTATTCACAAAACAGCAGAGGAACAGACCGTGATGGACTCACTGCAGTCTCTGCTTTCGGTCTCTGAGACTGCGTCCACCATCTCTACGGACATTTTATACAGAGATGGTGGAACCCTGTGGTCACATGATTTCACAGAAACAGTGAAATCCTGCAGAAACATTCGCAGAAGGCGGATATGTGACCTCTGCCCTTCTGCCTCTTCTGCGGTCTGGAATGTGCTCAAGAGTTCAGTTCAGTTCAGATTGTATCACATTTCCCTGAAAGTGGGTGATTTCTGTGAGGAGAACACCAAATATCCCTCTTTATAATGTGGAGTTTCTATAGGTGGGAAATAAATTCCACAAAGATAAATTCCATGCTGATACTTGAACTGAAAATCAGATGTGTGACTTCACTTAATCCATCAATCGTCAACCGCTTATATCCTGCATACAGGGTCGCGGGGGGGCTGGAGCCTATCCCAGCTGGCATAGGGCGATGACTTCACTTAATTTTTTATTTTATTTATTCTTTATTTAAAAGGGACAGCGTACAGTAAAACATAAACGTTACCATTTGATGTACTGTACCAGATTATAGCTTCAAACTAATTCGCATCTACAGTCCCTTGGCAGGTCATGGTAAGTAACAATACAATAATAAGAAGTACATTCGCTAGGGTTGACACAGCTCCAAGCCAAATAGCTCAGCCCCAGCACAAACCAACAGCACACCAGGTAACATAAACACACAAAGTTCCACCGAAAAAGAAGCAAGACATACAATGTGAACCACTCATAATAAAACATGACATTTACCAATCAATCAATTAAATTAGTAAATTAAGCAAGTTAAGAATCTCAGATAAAAAATCTGCATCAATGATTGCAAAGCTGAGTAGCTTTTAAGTGGCATTTCAACTTTGCTTTAAACATACTGATGGAGTTGCTCCTTACATCGTCAGGCAGGGTGTTCCACTGGTTTGTAGCTTTTACAGAAAAAGCAGACTGGCCTAATGCAGTGCGACGAAATGGTATGACACAGTCCCGAGTAGAGGAGATTCTCAAGGACCTAATTGATTTTACTGAACGAGTAAACACAAAATCATAAAGTGGAAGAGGAGCCAAGCCATTTAAAATTTTAAATACTAAACACAATTTAGAAAACAATATAAAATTATCAAAACTAAACAAATTATATTTCTGAAGTATTCTGCAATGATGATACTGATTAGGTTTTTTATCCAAAATTTTAAGAGTTTGTTTATACAAAGACTCCAGAGGTCTAATAGTTGTGTCACCAGCCTGCCCCCAGCATGTAATGCAGTAAGACATGTGTGAAAGGATCATGCCATGCATAAATATTCTAGCTGCATTAAATGATAGACAGTTTGTGATATGTCTAAATTTAACTATATTGTACTTAATGGTTTTAACCATATTTTTGACATGTTTCTTAAAATTCAAATTTGGGTCCAAGGTCACACCAAGATATTTCAAATCAGTGACTATGTCAATCCTTTCACCATTAAATGGAGTTTATAACTAAAGTTCAGGAACAGGACCACGCCTCCGTCCATACCAATCAACCACCTGCGCCTCATCCAATTCCTCCAATCAACCATCCACGCTTCATTCATCCACCCGTGTTCCTCCAATCCAATCACATGCACTCACGTACATAAGCCTGTCTAACCACTTTCTCTCCCGTTTCTCAGTTCTCACGACCGTCAGTGCCGACCCAGACACACACCGAAGTTTCTCGAAAGTACCTTCGCTTACCTTAACTCAGATCACGAGCTGATTCTCAGCCCCTAACCGCGATCCGTACGACGGTCCGCCCGCAGTCTCTAGTCTTCTCAGCTTGTTACATTAACTCGCATGCGGCTAGCTGCGCATCCACCGCGACAGCGCTCCATCGTCCACGTTGCAGCACCGCATCATCCACTATTCCACATCCAGCAGCTCCGGCCCAACTCCGCCGAACACACTCAGAGGCCGCAGCCGCCATGATCGACCCTCTGGACGCCCGATCTCCAACCGGCCGGATCGCCAGCATTCTTCCCACCGCCGCGCACCGGCCGAGCCGCAGCTCCCGGTTCCGGGTAATTTCCACGCCGGCCAGGCTTCCAGCGCTGAACTACCACCTGCAACACCGGTACAGCCGGCCGCCCACTTCCGCATTCCAGACCCAGCGCCACGAGCGTGCGGCACGCCAGTGACGTCACGACGCCGCCCACCGAAGCATCGCAAACTGCTCCAGCCCCACTAAGGGCCAGGTCGTATCCCCAATGCTCCCTCTGTGTCTGATTTTTCCCACCTGTTTATTCCCCATTTCTCTCTCATCCATGTCTCAGCTGGCCGTACACCCTACCCCGCATATGCATCCCTCCATCCCAGCATCCCTTTCACCAAGTTGCAACAAATAAACTAAAGTGAAGCTCCGTCCAACGCCGCAACAGTCTTCGACCAGACAGTCGTCTGCCTCCAGCACGCACTCAAAGAAAGATACCTTCCTATCACGGATTTTCATCTTACCCAGCCACCTCCAACAATCTCCAGCAGGCCGCTCACTTCCGCATTCTCGATGCAGCGCCACGCGCACCTGACCCGCCGATGGCGTCACGGCGACACCCACCGTCATAGCGCAAACTACTCCAGCCCTTATACAGGGCCAGGTTGTATCACCCCATCCTGCCTGCTCCCCTCGTGTCGGATTTTCCGTTTGTTTCCTCCTTTCTCCCACCCACGTCTAAGCAGGCTACACAACCTGCCCCTGCACCACATCCCTCACATCCCAGCATCCTTTTCTCCTCTTCCTTAGCTGCAGCTAACATAGCTCCTTCCGCTCCCCTGCTCGAACAGTTCTTTAACTCTGTTTCGCAGATACCCCCATCTGCACTGCCATCCATTCCTTCAGCAAACACCACCCTCTGTCTTCCCGCCCCACACGTCGTCAGTCTCATGACCACCGACAATTCACCTTAACTGCGCCGTTCCCCCTGTCCCACCTGCTCCACCCTTGCAGGTCTCCCTGCTTCACTTTCCCTCAGGCAACACTCCCATCAGCTACATTCGCAACCTCGCGCTTCTCTTTTGCCATCCATTAACACCACACAACAGTCCCTGGGAGCTCGTCGCACCCAGTAGAATCCCTCACCTCAAGGTTGTAGGGTCGCAGCAGTTACCTTTCATTGTTCACTCGACACAACACGCTTAGTCCTTCCCAACCACAGGGACGAGTATGACAGGCTGCCTCTCCACTCCTTGGATTGGCTCCACGGTTCGGTGGCACTAGGTTGCATTATCACATCCTCTTGCCTCCCAGGCCCCATGCCGCACTGCAAACCGTGGACCCCATAGGCATTTTCGACCCCCCCCCAGACAGTCATCCCTGCATTACAGCTGCTCCCCCTCACATCAGGGCCCTTGTATAGGCAGCAACCTGCCCTCCCACGTTTGAACTACACTGCACTGGGAGCACTACATCCCAGCATACCCCCCATCCTCTTACATTTCCATTCCTTCAGTGAAATCATCACACATCGTGAGTCTCGCGGGCATCAGCAGTTCACCTTAACTGCACTGTTCCCTTGTCCACTCACTTTCAACCTCGCAGCTCCCCGCTTTACCCCTCCACCAGGCCTTTCTGTCCGCGTCGCGCTTCCAGCCATCCATTAACATGACACAACATTTCCAAGGAGAATTACACCCCATAGCACATCAAGCTACAACATCCGCCACCTGCCGGTATAGGGAGCTCACCTTAGCTGTTATCTGACACAGCGTGTCAGTCTTCCCCATTCGCAGGGTCAAGCAGGATGACTGCCTCTCCAGCATTGGATTGGCTTTGTCGTTCAGCGGCATCGGGTTCGCATACTACATCCTTGCTTCCCAGGCTGCTCGTCAGCCTTTACCTCCAGCACTTAATTGGGGTACCCAGGGCTGTAGTGACATCTCCGAACCCTGCGGCGTGCCCCCCAACCCCATCCACAGCGGCATGCCAGCACCTTCGCTGCCCCACCCCTCCTCTCTTGACTCCAGCATTTTGTGCCGCTAGGCGTAGTACGTTTCCCCATGCTTCGCAACCTGCAGTCGCCCTTCCTCTTCCAGCCATCAGCGGCGTCATTGCCACTCACTACCCCATTCTTCGTCCCACCCACCACAGCCTGCCCATCTTCCAAGGTTACGCCGTCCCATCACCTCCCTCCATCCCCAACCGCGTTGTCGTTATCCGCGTTCCGCGTCCACCTTCACTTCTGGTTAGCCAAACATCGAGGTTATCCCAGACCAGAATCAGAAGGAGCTCATGGCCAGCGGTGTTTACATCACGAGGATTGTGTGGCAATAAGGTGCTACATGTAGACAACCTACAGCAGACATAAACACACGTAGGAATATACATCTGAAATAATCAATACCTTCCTCCCTTTCCCGATCCACCGCTACCAGCCTCAGCATTACCACTACAGCATAGACTCATCTCCCCAGCACAACCATGCCAGAGTACCAATAGCGCCGTCCTCAGTCTCCTTCCAAGTACCATGCAACCCACTCACATGACACCAACCTCTACCTTCTTGCCAGCCTCGCTGCGTCTAGCCCAATCTGCCATTACCAGCACTTCCCAGGCATTGCCCAGACACGCGGATTCTTCTTGTGCGCTTCTCGGAGCGTTCCTTTACTCGGTCAGCTCAGCGTGGGCACCAGAGCAGACCCAAGATGTCCACCTTCCTTCAAGCCTCCTTCCCAAGCTCACATTTCTTACGTACATTGCACCTACCTCCTCTACCATCGTGGAGGCACCCATTTCTCCTTCCTCATGGGACACCTAAACTCCCCATCTGCATGGTCCCACAGGATCGATCCTTCTTCCCACTTACCGCTAGTTTCTGCTGCAGCACAGTCCATACGCGATCACACTGTACCCAGCGGCACTGGTTAAAAAAAGCAAGATCGCGACGTGACTTCCTTTCTTCTTGGAAGGCATTTCTTCCACTATGAAAACCGCATAGCCCAACCCAAGGACACCACATTACATTGCTACAGAATCCTCACCAGTTCAGTAGCAGCGAGGCTGACTGTCTCATCTGAGCAGCCGCCATGAACAGTCCTCACCCCTTTCATCCATACTGACCGTACCTGATTATCACCGCTGTCATTCTTTGGGGGCCGCGAGGTCCAAGCCATTCCGATACACAGACAACCACACTGCAGCCGACACATAACCAGGCTCGGCTCCTAACCACTTGACACTATGAAGTTCACACATGTACAGACCTTAATCCCAGCTCTACACAGATTCCCCTTTCAAACCCTTCCAGACCCACGTAAACCACAATACATCACCAGGCGGCTCTGCTACACCAACTTTCACCACCGAATCAGGCAGAGCCGTCTCACGCTCCGGTCGCCATCTCTACCTATCAATATACATCCAAGATTCTTTTGGACCCGTAATCCGGTCACTCATTCTGCATCGGGCTCCTAGACCACCCGTCAATTCTTGCCCATCGCTCTTCTCATGCCTACCATAACTACATCGCTAACAATCTCACCGGCGTTCTTGAACCAATGTCCATAACTCTTTGGGGGTTCATAAGCACGCCGCTTATCGAGACGAGCCCCCACCCTGAGTCTCAACCCCCCGGGTTCCTGCCGCTCCGGCCACCAAACCCTGAACAACCTCCTTCATCCCTCTTCCCTCGACCCCTTCATCCCTCTTCCCTCGACCCCTTCATCCCTCTTCCCTCGACCCCTTCATCCCTCTTCCCTCGATCCCGTCATCCCTCTCCCCTCGACCCCTCCACCATAAATACTTCTCAATAAACTAAACTTCTATACCTGATATTGGCGTGGACCTTGTTAGTGAAATGGAGTTTATAACTAAAGTTCAGGAACAGGACCACGCCTCCGTCCATACCAATCAACCACCTGCGCCTCATCCAATTCCTCCAATCAACCATCCACGCTTCATTCATCCACCCGTGTTCCTCCAATCCAATCACATGCACTCGCGTACATAAGCCTGTCTAACCACTTTCTCTCCGTTTCTCAGTTCTCACATCCCCCACCCAAACCCTGTTTTCTTTCACCCTTTCACGGGCAGCACGGTGGCCCAGTGGACAGCACTCGTGACCTCACAGCAAGAAGGTTCTGGGTTAGACTTCAGCTCAGCCCAGGCCTTTCTGTGCGGAGTTTGCATGTTCTCCCGTGTTTGCGTGGGTTTCCCCGGGTTCTCGGTTTCCTCCCACCATGAAAGACATGCAAGCTAAAATCCTTATTTTTGCCAATTAATCATTTTGTCTTTTCCACAACAGGAACCACAAGGGGTTCATAAACACGCCCGCTTATCGAGGCGAGCCCCACCCTGAGTCTCAACCCCGGGTTCCTGCCGCTCGGCCACCAAACCCTGAACAACCTCCTTCATCCCTCTTCCCTCGACCCTTCATCCCTCTTCCCTCGACCCCTTCATCCCTCTTCCCTCGACCCCTTCATCCCTCTTCCCTCGATCCCGTCATCCCTCTCCCCTCGACCCCTCCACCATAAATACTTCTCAATAAACTAAACTTCTATACCTGATATTGGCGTGGACCTTGTTAGTGAACAAAAATGTCAGTGGGAGTAGGTTGTGTCAAAGAGTCAGACTATCAGACTAAGATATGAATGATCAAGCCACTGTGAGATCATTTTCAATGCACTTGTTAACTTGGCTGCTACCAGTTAAGCTGTTTTCGCATGTGTTTATATAACAGTGTCATCAGCATACATTTGCAGGTCTACATCTTGACACTGTTCAGCCAGATCATTAATATATAAACTAAACAATATTGGACCTAACACTGACCCTTGTGGAACACCCATTGTACACTTCATGTAAGTGGAGAATGTATCACAAACTTTAACACATTGCATTCTGTTGGATAAATATGAAGACATCCATGCCAGTGTTCTAGATGAAAAATTAAATTTAGAGAGCTTTGATATTAACATGTCATGATTAACTGTATCAAATGCTTTACTGATATCTAAAAATACAGCACCAACTACTCCTCCTTTGTCGAGCCGAGATTTAATTTGCTCTATCAAGTGCAAGGTAGCAGTTTCAGTAGAATGATTTTTTCAAATTGCATACAATGTAAACCGAACTTGCTTGTTTCTGACAAAGGAAGTCACATCTGAAAGCTAGTCAGAGACTAACAAATCCTGCAACACACACACACCTTTCTCAAGCCGGCACTGCTTTAATAAACCAGTTATAAACCAAACGATCAATCAAAGCAAAAATAACTATTTGGACAAGAGTTTCTTGACTGTCTCTCTCTCAGTTCAATTTCAACCTCAAGGATAATCCAAAAGAGCAATGCATTTATTAAATAATAAACTAATAAAATAATAGGAACTGTGTGTCTGTGTGTGCGTTGTGAATCTAATTTATATCGTTCATCAAAAACAAAAAACAAAAAGTAAGTGGGAGTGTGTGTGTACGCGCATCATAGGTCAGTTGTAAAAGTAATAGTATAGAAGTAATTTTATGTTTAGGATCAATTAAGAAACAATAATATATTAATAAAATAATTATCAAATGTGAAATGTAAAAAAGAAACAACCAAATAAACCCATTAAGTATTTATGGTCCTTTTCATATGAATAATTAATGAAATAACAAATAATGAAAATAATAATAATAATTTCAACATTTTACCGTTACAATTATTTATTTGCTAGTTCAGCCTGAGTTTTACGCTGCTTGTCCTCAGTTGGTGGCATGAGGAGATATATTTTGATGCTATCTCACTGTCTCTCCTGTCCTTGTGCACAGAAACCAGCTCCTCCCTGATTTCAGTACAAGATTCCTTTGTTCTCTCTACAGAGAGTTCTAGTGTTACAATAGTGTTTTTTCCTGTTATTGTGTTTTATCCATGCTTCATGTTTTGCACTTTAATTCCTGTCTTTTGTGATTTTTGGGTGATGTTCAATAAATCCATTTACTGTTAACTACCTGGAGTCGTGCTTTGTGAGTCCGTTTCTGCTGTGTGTTCACCACTGATATCTTTCTCTCTGTTCCCCTCGAGGGGAACTTCGAACTCGTCGGTGACGACACTATGGGAACATACTCTAGGCGTGGCAGGAGCTGAATGTGAATGAAAACTACTCCAATCCTATTGGCTCAGTGAGAGCGGTAGCATGTGGCGGCGTAACCGTAGGCGTTATATAAGCACGCCGGCACATAGGTACATCAGCCTTCTCTATTCAGCAGGCACGTTGGCTGTTTGTTGTTAATGGAAGCTCCCACAAACCTTGGCAAAAGTTCTTACCTGGAAGTAGCAGCATGTCTTCAGCATCGCAGAGACAGGACCAGTTCCGCAGATGTGTGCCTCCTTGTCAGAGCGATTTCTCACGGTAGGAGATTCACATGAGCTGTGTGTCAGCTTGTCTGGGCCTGCCGCCGCGCACGGCAGCTCGAGGGAGCTGCATGTGACCATTCGCGAGGCTTTGCCCCTCGAGTACTGAGGTCTCGTGAGAGCTGTTTGCTGAGGGCGCCAGATTACAGCTCTCCCGTGGCTCTGGGCCTCGCGGTTGCTGAGGCAGACCGGCAGCGCCGGTCATGAGGGATCGCAGCAGGATCTACTGGCGGATTCGAGGCGGCGGATGTCCTTTCTCTCCAGTCATGGCTAACTCCGACTCTCCTTGTTCCCGTTAAGTAAGCCCGTGTTTCGGCTTCTTTTGATCGAGGGGCAGCTCGCCGAGGATTGTTGCACTCTGGCTCTGAGGAGCTAGATGTGCTAGGCGTCAATGAGGAGGAGGAAGACTTCCGGGTGTCGGGCGGCGTCATCAGAGGAGCGCCAGCGCCAGATTATGATGAACTGTTGGAAGTGGTGGCGGGCTGTGGCTAGGCTCAGCCTGGATTGGCCGCAAGCTACGCAGAAGCGAATGCCAGCAGTAGGCTGGATGATCGCTTCGCCGAGACCCACTCAGCAAGGAATAAGAAAAAAAAAGAGCAAAAAAAGCCACAGCGCCTCTCTTTGCCATTTTTCCGGATTTGCATAACGAGTTATGTAAATCATGGGATAAGCCTTTCTCTGCCAGGCTGTCTACTCCCCTGTTGCTGGAGTACAGCAATATGGCGGGGATTAAGGATAGCGGCTATGGAGGCGATACCCGCGGGTGGAAGGCGGCTCTGGCAAAGAGGTCCTGACTTTATGTTTCATCCCGCCGCCCGGCGTTCGGAAGCGCTGATCACCACCGAGCCGTCGTTGCTCTGCCGGCCCGAGGCGACAGTCGATCGGAGCTCGGGCCCCAGGTTGCAGATCATCAGCGAGCATGTTCCTGCCGCTGAGGCGTTCGGGATGCGCTGATCAGCACCGAGCGTCTCTGCTCTGCCCGGCCCGGTGGCAATCGATCAGAGGCTCGGGCCCCAGGTTGCAGATCATCGGCCGAGTCTGTCCTGGCGACATACTTCAGGGGACCATCCGAGAGCTTTACCGACCACTAGCTCCGAGGGGCTGGTTCCGTTGGCGGACTTTGCAAGCAAAGTGTGGTTCTCGCGGTCCCCTCGAACATCTTGGGGCCGAAGTGGCGGCTCCTCTGGTAGCGCAGCCAGGACCTGCTAGCTGCGCAGGGTCCAGCGAGCAGGTCCTGGCTCTGTGTTTCAGCCCGGAGGCCTACTGAGGTCCCCTCCAGAGTGGCCACTAAGCGCAGTTTCCGCCGCCCGAGCTTCGATGCACGCTAACCACCACCGAGCTTTCACTGTTGGCGGAGCCACCAGCCCGAGGGGTTGGATTTCGCAGAAGCGCGGCGGTACTGCTCAGCTCCCAAGAAGGATGGAGGCCTGCGCCTGATCCTGGATCTCGCGGGTTCAGAACCGGTCTCTGGGAAGATACAGGTTCAAGATGTGCATCATCCCCGCCATCGTGACGCACATCCAATCCAGGGATTGGTTCGTCATGAGGGATCTTAAGGACGCCTATTCCCACGTCTCCATCCGTCCTTCCGTTTAACCCCCCCCGGAGGCCGACCGAGGTCCCCTCCGCCGTGGCAACAGGTGATGTTATCCCGCTGTTTACACGTTCGGGACGCACCTGCCGCCATCGAGTCCACGCTGTACTGCCTGCCCCGAAGGTCTGCAGGCGGCATCTGGACTCATTCACCGTGGATCTTAGGTGGCTCTCCCCTGC
Organism: Lepomis macrochirus; assembly: GCA_024633595.2. Classification (NCBI taxonomy): domain Eukaryota; kingdom Metazoa; phylum Chordata; class Actinopteri; order Centrarchiformes; family Centrarchidae; genus Lepomis; species Lepomis macrochirus. Next base: position 27,686,148 of record JALXJV020000019.1, read on the forward strand.
CGCTCTGGCGCTTCAGGGGTCCACCTGACAATCACACGAGATACTGATCACTAGCCCCGAGGGGCTTGTTCCGGAGGTCCCCTCCGCCGTGGCAACAGGTGATGTTATCCCGCCGTTTACACGTTCGGGACGCACCTGCCACCATTGAGTCCATGCTGTACTGCCTGCCACGAAGGTCTGCAGGCAGCATCCGGACTCACTCACCGTGGATCTTCGGTGGCTCTCCCCTGCCGTTCTGGGGCTTCAGGGGTCCACCTGAAAATCACACGAGACACCGACCACCAGCCCCAAGGAGCTGGTTCCGTTGGCAGATTTTGCAGAAAGTTTGGCGGAGCCTGACGATCATTCTCCACAAGCGCTGCACACTGCCATAAATGGGTATCGACTAAAGTTCAAGACCAGCCCTCTGAAGTTCACTAGGGTGGGTTGGACTATGGTCTGCCGAACAAGGTCGGTGTTGGGACAGGGCGTCTCCATCCGTCCTTCTTACAGGAAGTTCCATGGGTTCGCCTTTGGGGGTGTGGCTTACCAGTATCGGGTTCTTCCATTCAGCCTGGCACTTCCCCTCGCACATTCACCAGGTGTATGGATGCAGCACTGGCCCCGCTGAGGCTCCAGGGCATCTGGATTTTCAACTCATCGACAGCTGGCTTATCTGAGCCCAGTCTTGTGAGTTGGCGGTTCGGCATCGAGATGTCGTTCTGGCCCATCTGCTGCGTTTAGAGCTGAGGCTCAACGCACTGCAGAGTGTGCTGGCACCCACCCAACGGACTACAGTCCTAGGGGTAGTATGGCTTCGACAATGATGCAGGCACAATTATCTCAGGCTCATGTCGACACCATATTGGCTGCCGCAAAAAGGGGTGAAGTGAGGCCACGCCGCCACTATAAAACACTTTCAACAAGTGCTGGGTCTCCTGGCGGCTGCATCCAGCATAATACCATCTGGACTGCTGCACATGGGACCCCCGCAGTGGAGGCTAAGGACCAAGGGACGGGGAATCCGTTCCGTCTGATACGGGTTACGCACACATGTCTTCGTGCCCTATCACAATGGAGGAAACCTTGGTTCCTGTCCCAAAGACCCAAGCTAGGGGCATCTTGTCGCCGTGTAATCGTTTCGACAGACGCTTCCCTCACTGGGTGGGGCGCGGTCATGGGAGACCGCTCAACACAGGGGTTTTTTGCAGGAGCATCAATCGTCATGGCACATCAATTGCCTCGAGATGTTGGCTCTGAGGAGCTTCCTGCCCGAACTCCTGGGTCACCACGTTCTTGTCAGATCTGACAATATGGCAGTGGTGGCCTGTCTGAATCACCAGGGCGGTCTGCACTCGCGCCCTCTTTGCAACTGGCGCATCAGATCCTCCTGTGGTCCCGGCAGAGACTCCTGTCTCTCAGAGCGATGTTTATCCCTGGGACTCAGAATACGGGAGCAGACCTGCTGTCGAGGCGAAGCTGGCGCTGACGAGGAATGGAGACTTCACCCGAGATGGTGAAGTCGTTATCGCGAAGGATTCGGGCCCATAAACGTGGATCTGTTTGCGTCTCAAGAGACTGCGCACTATCCTCTATGGTTTTCCCTGACACCCCCAGCCCCACTAGGGCTGGACGCCATGGTACACTCGTTGCCCAGGCTACGTCTGTACGCATTTCCCCCAGTCAGCTTTGCTCCGGGGATCCTGGAGAGGGTCCGTCAGGATGGAACCCGACTACTAGTAGTAGCACCGTTCTGGCCGACCGAGTATGGTTCTCGAACTTCGGCGGCTCTCCTGGGCGGTCCGCCATGACAGGTACCTCTGAGGAGAGACCTGTTGTCCCGGGGAGGGGCGGGTTCTTCACCCTTGCCCGCCCTGTGGCAGCTGTGGGTCTGGCCCCTGAGGCGCCAGTACCTAGATCGCGGGCCTCACGGCGGAACAGTCGAGACACTCCTTAGCTCCAGGGCCCGTCCACATGGAGGATATGCGGCATGAAATGGAAGGTGTTTTCCACATGGTGTAGGACACACATGGTGGACCCAGTTACCTGCCGGTGGCTCAGGTGCTGGAGTTTTTGCAGGACCGCTTCTCTGCGGGCCTTTCCCGTCCACCCTCAAGGTTTACGTGGCAGCTATACTCGGCTTTCCGCAGCGCCTTCTAGGGATGGGCCTCTGGGGAGACTCCCCTTAGTCGATGCGATTCCTCCGTGGGACCCGGAGGATGAGACCTGCAACTTCGCCCAGAGTTCCCACCTGGGACCTTACGGTGGTTCTTGAAGCATTGGCTGAGGCCCCGCCGAACCCATGGACTCGGCCGAGGCCAAGTACCTGACCCTGAAAATGGTTTTTCTCCTCGCTATCACCTCTCTGAGGAGGGTGGGGGACCTCCAGGCCCTATCGGTCTCCCCTCGATGCCTGGAGTTTGCCCCAGGGGACATCAGGGCCATCTTGCACCCCTTCCCGGGGTGCATTCCCAAGGTGCAATCCAACAGGGTGGGGCCAGTAGTATTGCAGGCATTTCATCCTCCACCACATGTGACGGTAGAGGACGGGAGACTTCACTTACTCTGCCCTGTCAGGGCACTGAGTATATACACCGTGAGGTCCTCCCAGTGGAGGAAGGCAGATCAGTTACTGGTATGTTTTGGATCTCCAAAGGCTGGGCTCCCGGCTTCCAAACAGACCATCAGTAACTGGATTGTTCAGACAATCTCCCTGGCCTATCAGGTGCGCAAATTGCCTTCATCTATGGCTGTGAGGGCTCACTCCACGAGAGGCATGGCAGCCTCCGGCTCTTTCTCTGGAGCATCCCTCCAGGAGGTTTGTGATCGCGGCTGGCTGGGCCACTCCTCACACCTTTATCGGTTTTACAGTCTGGACCTTCCCTCCGCACCCGGCACCAGAGCTCTCCCCTTTAGTCGTGCCCACAGAGTGCCTGCACGCTAGGGCAGGCGGGGTTCGGCGCGGCATAGTGGGTATCTCGTTCCCATAGTGTGCGTCACCGGCGCAGTTCGAGTTCCCCTCGAGAGGAGCGTCTCGGGTTACGTAGGTAACCCTTGTTCCCCGAAGGAGCGAGACACTGCGTCGGTTCACCGCACCTCTCCCGCCTGGAGTGCCTTGCTTCATAGTTAAGGCTGATGTACCTATGTGCGGCGTGCTTATATACGCCTACGGTTACGCCGTCACATGCTACCGTTCTCACTGAGCCAATAGGATTGGAGTAGTTTTCATTCACATTCAGCCCTGCCACGCCTAGAGGCGTTCCCATAGTGTCGTCACCGACGCAGTGTCTCGTTCCCCTTTCTCGGGGAACAAGGGTTACCTACGTAACCCGAGACGTTTTTAGTAGTAGTGTTTCCATGGCTGTGTTCTTGTGTAGAAAATTCAATTTGAAAACAGTAACAGCAAAGATAAAAAAACTTACTTGAGATCCTTGACATTGGAGGTGACTGAATCAGAAGGTGACGTTGTTTATGTCTGTTCTTATACAGCATGTAGCTATCAGAGTAAAAAGTATGGACGCTGGTTTATGTTTATTCCAAAAGTTGTAAAATGCAAGGGAGGCAAATAAAGAGGCCCGGAGGAAGTGGATGAACCTGGTTAAGTAAATACCTGAACAGGAAGGTCTGATTTTGACTTTAGAGCCTTATGGAACATTTAATTAGACTTTATTATTTTTCACCAACAGAAAATAATCCACAAATGTTTAGTATTTTTCACAAAAATTTCACTATTCACAAATGTGTATTTTAGTGGTCTTCTGTTTTTGAGGAGCTGATTGCAGAGGTCCCTCTCGATCAGGAACACCTGGTCCCAGTGCTGCACAGGAGATAAAAGCTCCACCTCCAAGATGATCTCGCTCTCTCATCCTCTCTGCCAGCAGCTGCACGTTTTGGTTTTCGTTGCCTGTTCGTTTTATTTTAACACCTCAACACTTTACACCACGATCACTCATCCACACTTATGCAACTGATGTTGCTGACTAACCCATCTCATTATTCAGGTATTGTTTTGCTTATTTTATGTTACAAAAAACCTTGTTAAGTCAATTGCTGAGTCCTTTCCCGCTTTTTGTCAGGGCCTTTGAGCCTGGTCGTGACAAAAGTGTTTAAATTAATGTCCTTAATATTTCTGAATGAAATGACACGTGGCAGTTTTATTTTGGACAGTGTCAAGTTGACATTAAAAGAAATTAGCGTGATCAGAAATGGCGCAGTGATCTGATTTACATCTCTATCACCAGTCAGAAGAGATTATTTACTTTAACTAAGTGACTGTGGTTCCTTTGACTCACTCCAACAGTGTTTGAAACATTTAAATTAAAGATGAATGCACTTAAAGTTTCGTTAATTAAACACAGAGCTGACATAAATATATTTGGCAACAAGGACGAAGAAAAGAAGAAAAGTTATTGCTCAGCTTGAGTCCAGACCTGGAAGGTAAAACATTAGAAGTCTTGGTGTTTTAGTAGACTCAGGTCTGAGCTTCAGCAGCAAGAAAATAACTGAATCAGCCTTTTATTTAGATTTAGAGAAACTCTTTCAAGCCTTCATTTCCAGCAGGGTGGACAAGCCAACAAACATTTCTGATCTCTGTGAAGAATATTAACCCATTAGGAACCTGAGATCTTTAGGAAGCAGTCAGCTGGTAGAACCTGGAGTCAGAACCAAACAGGGTGAATCTGCTTTTAGCTCGCGATGCTGCACACAGATGGAACCAACTTCCTGATGATCTGAAATGAACCCAAACCTTTTCAATTCTAACTTTAAACTCAGCTGTTCTCCAGTTTCTCTTCTGCACTTTGGTTCACTAATAACTCTTCCTGCCTGTGACTGTTTCTCTGATCTGTTACTCTAAAGATGTTTATTCCAGCGATCATCACTTTAGAAGGAGTTACAGGTTCTAATATAAACAATAAGTGATATTCATTTATTCACAATACAGCTGATAATGTACTCAAGAGTTCACTGCAGTCTCTGCTTTTGGTCTCTGAGTGTTTCTGATTAATCATGTGACCACGGAGCGTCCACCCTCTCTCTATAAAAACTGCCGGCTGTCTGCTGCCTCCTCAGTATCAGAGATCTTCACGAAGCGAACAGGTAAAAACACTTTACTTTAAAAATACTTTAAGATATCCAGATCAGGAGTTAACAGCATAGAGTAAATGCAGTGAACTTATATTTAATATGTAACGTAGAAAGTATTCCCTCCAGACAGACAGGTGATATTTCCACAGTAAGTGCAGCAGATGTTGTGAACAAGTTTAACTCTGAAACATGTTGATGCCTCCATCTGTGAACTGTGAAGCTGCTTCTGTTTTCTAAACTGTTAATTCATGTCGTCAGTGAGTGGGTAAACAGTCATGTGCTAAAACAGTAATGACCACAGAGGAGGTGTAATTAAACTTAAAACTAAGACTGTTTGGAAAAAACATGGAGAAGAACATTATTGCTCTCATCAAACACTCAGACGCTCTGACACCTAAAAATGCTCTTTTTAAAACAAAAAGAAATGAAAATAATCAGCTTCTTTACTTCTTTTTTTAAATCCAACAGACTCAGGAAGCTCAGAAGAAACACGAACAAGAAATGTCGTGCTATAACGGCTGTGAAAAAAACTGTGTTAAAGAACCTACCGAAATGATTTGTCCTGGTGTTAGAAAAGACGCTGTCATCTGTCCAAAATGTCACTGGAACTGTCACTATCCATGCACAAAATGGATGGGTAAAGCAAACTGTAAGGTCATGAATAAAGGCTGCTGCACTGTATGTGAAGGGAGGTGTCCTGTATCAAAACATGAGAAAGGAGAATGTATTTATGTGAAGAACTGAGAAATGAGAGGCAACTATGAAAGCAGGCTGTGAGGAGACAACAGACCATCACTGCGAAAACTAAAATCTTAGTAAGATTAATTATCTTAATTGAAGGCAAAATATACATTTTGTCTGACAAGATATTTCTATTTCTATTTTCTATTATGTTAGAGAATTTCACTTGTTTCAAGCTTTTTTTAGCTTAAGTAGCAAGTGAAATATTCTCATTCTGTTGGCAGATAATTTTTTGCAGTGATGTGGGAACTTTAGACAAAAAAATTGAAAAACGTCAGGAAAAAAAACACCAGTTGTTGAAAGAGTCTTTGTTGTCAAACTGGACAGAAGTCTTTTTCATTATAGTTCTATGAAGTGTGATGATGATGTCATAACTTCATGAGGAAATTCAAATGTAATCACCTTTTAAACGTCAGATGTGTACTTCCTTCAGTTTAGTTCAATGTTAATAATATATCTTAATATCTTTCTCAATAATAAAGAAGATTACAGTTAATGTGTGTTGTATCAAAGTCCTATAAGAGCTGAGGACAGACTGCCTCTCCTCAGTCACACCTGTGTAATGCTGATGATGCTCTGAGCTGCAAACAATAAAGATCTGCTGACATTATGAAGATTGTGTCATCTGGTATTTGAGTTCCAGCTCTCATCTGCACGAGACACCAGTTTAATGTTTTTAAGCTTTAATAATGGCAAGAAACAAAATCCAAAAGGCAGGAAATCCAAGACACAGGTAAGAGACAGAGAAAGGGCTGGTACGCTCCACCAGAAGACAAAGACAAACTGGCTGAAGACAAAGGAAGCAGGCAGATTTTGATTTCCTGTTTTATTGTGAAAGGGTTTGTCTTGTACATGTACGACTGAAAGGGCAGAAAGAGACAAAGATTCCTCTGAGCAACAGTTAAATAAGAAGAGAAGAAGTCATTGGTAAAAGAAACAGGAAGCTCAGCATCAAAGTCTAAAGTTTAAATATGAACAGCTTCCTGTTTCAGGGTCAAGTTCACAATAACGTCTGTAACAAGCTGGAATTAACAGGCGTCTCTTCTGTCATGCAGCACTGTGGGGACATCAACTAAATGGAAGTTTTAATCATTTCATTCTTCTTTTGGGGCCAAAACTGTTTCAAAATAAGCATTTCCTGAAAACCTCACTATAACAGGTGATTCCAGCCTTGAACTGTAGTGTCCATATAAAAGTGTTTTCTAAATCAGTCTGCACAGAGGACGTTCCAGAAGAGAAGGCAGACAGAAAGCTTCTGCTGTGTTTGTGAAGAGTCCTGAAAGCTGATGTCCTCTGATGGATTTCTACGCTGCTTTCTTCCTGTGTCTTCATGCTCTGAATGACTAGTTCAGATATTTCATGTGGAAACATGTTGATCCTTTATGTTGAGCTTTAGTTCCATGAAAGCATCCTGAGTGCTGCAGCTTCCTGTGAATCCTGAATAAAATGTGCTTCATGAAATCAGTTTGCTCAGAGTGTCTTCACTGGATCAGCAGCAGCTTTTTGACTCTGTTGAAGCTTCTGCTGAACTTTCTTCTGTTTCTCTTTGGGAGTTTGTGACGAGCAGCAGGTCTGACAGAGATTCGTTCCAGCTGATGTTTCATCATGTGATCAGCTCTGTTGGTGATGCTTCCTGTAGTGACCGCTAGAGGGAGCCAGCACTGCATTACTGAAGGCCTTCTGCTGAGCGGACTGAGCGCACTCTGCTCAGCTAAAGCAGGAAACACAAAGCTGCAGCCCTGCAGAGACCTACAGGTCCACCTCATGTGGAGTTAGGATTCAGTTGATTAGCAGTTTATTGGTCATTTAACCAACTAACTAAATAAGTTGCTGCTAACCTGATAATCAGCTATAATCTCCTTGATAAATGTGTTTTTATATAAACATGCTCAACAAGAGAGAGCTCTTTTTGTTTCTGCAGATTATCTGTGATTGATGATCGGTTAAGTTATTGATTTTAATTCTTAACCCCCCGTGTGCCGGGCCGTTCCCTCAGATCAGGGGATCTGCTGGTTGTTTAGGTCCCGGTTTGTGACCCTTGCTGTTCAGGATCAGATCAGACAGGTTACATCATTAGCATCTAATAAATCCTTCTCAAAATGTTTAATATGTTGTTGGGTTTTGTCATCCTGCTCTTTCCATTTGACTTTTTAAAAACTTTATTTGATCCCTCTGTGTTTTATGATCCCTGTGTTGTTGTGTTGGGAACATTATCTCACAAAAGTGAGTCCACCCCTCACATTTTTGTAAATATGTGATTCTATCTTTTCTTGTGACAACAGTGTAGAAATGACTCTTTGCTCCAGTGTAAAGTCAGTGAGTGTGCAGCTTGTATAACAGAGTAAATCTGCCGTCCCCTCAAAATAACATCACACAGCCATTAATGTCTAAACTGCTGGCAACAAAAGTGAGGACACCCCTAAGAGAAAATGTCCAAATTGTGCTCAAAGTGTCAATATTTTGTGAGGCCACTGTTATTTTCCAGAACTGCCTTAATCCTCTTGGGCATGAAGTTCACCAGAGCGTCACAGGTTGCCACTGGAGTCCTCTTCCACGCCTCCATGACGACATCGCAGACCTGGTGGATGTCAGAGACCTTGCGCTCCTCCACCTTCCGTTTAAGGACGTCCCTCAGATGCTCCATAGGGTTCAGGTCTGGAGACATGCTCGGCCAGTCCATCACCTTTACCCTCAGCTTCTTTAGTGAGACAGTGGTCGTCTTGGAGGTGCGTTTGGGGTCGTCATCATGTTGGTCTCTGAAGGGAGGGGATCCTGCTCTGCTTCAGTGTGTCACAGTACAAGTTGGCATTCATGGTTCCCTGTTTACTGGTGACCACTTATTTATTCCAGCATCCTTTGCACTATATGCTCCATCGCTCTGTACACATGTGTACATGTACAAGGCCTATAAAAAGTCTTGGATGTTTCATCTTCTTTACCTTCTATATGTTTAATTAATTGACGGGTTGTAAAATTCCGTTTTCACTTTGGTTCTTTTTGCAAATTCTTTTCCAAAAAGCCAAATTATATTGACCAGGATTTCAAGTATAAAAGAAAAAAACGGTGGGTGAAAACGTTTTATAGACATTGTATGCATGTATGTGTACCTGTTTATCACATCCACCTCCGACATGTACATAACACTAAGTATGATAATAATAATTTACTCCTGCATACTTTACCCTCTTCATTGTCTCAATTTGTCATTATTGGTTTTGTTTCTGTTTATAGTGTGTACTGTATATGTTGGTGTTGTCTACACTGCAGCCTGTGTTGGATTTTATTTTGTTTTATCTTATTTTATAAATGCATTTTTGTATGAGCAAGCACCTCGTGTGCACTGTACAATCCTGAGTCAAATTCCTCGTATGTGAACACATACTTGGCAAATAGAGCGAGATTCTGATTCTGATTATGTTTTGTCAGGTGACCTTGAATGTTCAGAAAGGTGTATATAAATAAAATATATTATTTTTGTTGTTAAAACACATGTACCAGGGTGGGCGGAGGGAGGACAGAAGGATCCAGGAAACACAAACACCAAAAAAAACCAAACTAGTACAACAACAACAATAAAAAAAACTCAGGGAAACAAAGTCCAAGTCCAAGTTCTCTGGTGGATGACCAGAGAACTTGTGGGCAAACTCTCCAGAGGCCAGGCAGAGGGCCGGTGACGAGGGCAAGAACTCTCATGAGACTGGGCATGGGGCCGGTGGTGAAGGCGGGACCCCTCTAGAGGCTGGCGGCGAGGGTGCGACCTCTCCGGAGCCTGAGTCGGGCAGAAAAGCAGCAGAAACGAGTACCAGAGGTGAGGCTGCAGGGCTGAGGACCAGTGACTGGAGAGCCAGGCTGAGGGCCACCGACGGAGGATCACGCGCTGTAGCACTGGACTGTGATGGAGCTGAAGGCGGCGAGCTCCACGTCTCCTCACAGAACCTGTAAGTGGCTAACTACCCAAAGGCTGGATCCTCGTGCCTTAACGTATTCCTTGGCCTTTCTGGTGAAAAGGAGAAGGAGGCTAGCCGTAGATGCTCTATCCTGAACAGTCAGGTGGCTACCCCCCGAGGTGCTAGCAGGCCAGGAAACAGGCCACTGGAGCGGAAACTGACAGGGACGTCTACTGCATACATTCACTGCGGTTGGAGGTATTTAGCTCAGGCTGAAGCTGTAAGTCCATCTTGAGGCCCGTGATGGTGGCCAGCTGATCAGCAAAGGGGGGCTTTGACAGCAGAGTCTTTTCCATCAGAGAAAGCACACACAGTCTACGCTTCCCCTCCCCTCTGTTCTGAAAGAGTAAATGCAGCCCATCTAATGTTGCACTCACTTCACCTGATGAATAAACAAACGACCAAAGTAACATAAACACACACTGCTGAGAAGAGTAAACACGAGGGCAGGGAACGAACACGCACGCTTGAATGTTGGTGTTTCCAACTATCTCTCCCCATCACTCCTGTGCGTGAGTCACCTGATTCGCTGAAACAAAGCTGTGGGGAATCCAACTACTTTCATTCTGTTCCATTTACAGACTGAGGGCTGTGAGGAAACTTTCATGGACGTTAACAGAAAGTGTTTTGGATCAGAATCACTTTCTGTTCCTTACAGAGGGAGAGTTCAGGGATTCAGTAGCTTCAGGGAAGTTTCCTGTAATTCCTGCTTTCTTTCTCTGAGCCTGTTTTTGTGAAATCATGTGACCAGGGGGAATTTATCCTCTGTATGGATGCTGTTGCAGGATTTGTTAGTCTCAGGACTGGCAGTATTGTTCCAGGAGGTCTAGCTGCTGCTGTTGTCCCTCTTTTGTGCTGACAGCAGCAGATAATCTGCATAAAACAGAGACTTGACTAATCCATTTTGGAGTTGGGGTCCTGGAACTATACATTAGTCTGATTGCTCTAGTTTATTGGTTTATGTAGATTTTAAACAGTCTGGGATTCAAATTACAGCCTCGGTGAACACTTCACCTCTGGTGAAAAAAATCAGTGTGTTTGTCACCAATTTTAAAGCTGCACTTGTTTTCTGTGTTCATGGATTTGATCATGTCGGACACCTTTCATCCTACATCACTTTGGATGATTGTATAATAGAGTCCAGGGCTGACCCCGAACAGTAGAAGATTTGATATTTCGATGGCCGCAGGATAATTCGGTTGTCGATCTCACAGTCGGAGGTCAGAAGTGAAATGAGGATCAAACCATTTCTGCGATACAGGGGCGCTCAACGTCTGATTTTACATAGAACTACCTGTTTTCTCCCAATAAGTTAATATCCAGTGAATTACAATGTACATTTCAACATATAATGCTGTAAATATACATGCAAGAAGAAAAAATATTTAAATAAAGGTTTAAGTGGGTGAATACATCCAAGATTGCAACCCTAACTCTTGAGGAGGGGCGTCAGTGTTATGTGTAGGCACAGTGTGTATGTGAGTGTGGTGTGAGCACCAGCTTCACCAGCAGTGTGCAGAGTTGAGCTCAGCTCGAGGGACGTTACCATCATTTATCACCATTGATGAACCACACAAAGAATATCATATTGTTTTTAAACACTTGGACTGTTGGTGCATCCAACTGTCTCTCCTCATGACTCCTGTGCGTCAGCATGAAGGCCAGCTGTTGCTGATTAGCTGGAACAACGATGCACCAAGCTACTTTCATTCTGTTCCATTTACAGACCTGTGAGAAAAACCTGATTTTTGAAGCCCACACCCAAAATAAAGAGGTAGCGAACTATGAGGAAACTTTCATTAGCTTTAACAGAAAGTGTTTTGGAGTAGAATCACTTCCTTTTCCTTAGAGAGGGAGAGTTCAGAGATTCAGTAGCTTTGGGGAAGTTTCCTGTAATTCCTGCTTTTTTTTCTCTGAAATCATGCAGACGTCTGCAGAGAGGGAGGGAGCTCTGTGCAGCCCTTCAGCAGTCTGAAATGTGCTGAGAGTTCACTGCAGTCAGTTCCCTTCAGTTCAGGTCAGCGTGCTTCATAGATAGAATTTCTCAGTATTGTTCTCTTACGCTTCACAAAACGAGGCAGCTAGAGACCGCCACGTCTCTCCAAGGTCACAGGTTTCCACCTGCCCAGAGGAGCCACAGCCAGAGCTGCCGGTCTTATCCAGATTATCTGAGGCAGCAAGAGACACAGCATCAGGATGTGGAGGCAAACATGGAGGAGGCGGTGTGGCAGATCCAAAGGCGGTGCTGAGTTGCAGCCATGCATTCGATGGTCTTAAGTAAATCCCTCCAACTGCCTAACTGCA
>JALXJV020000019.1:27698703-27727361 GCA_024633595.2 Lepomis macrochirus
GATAATATGGTGACTGTAGGCTGAAATCACAGGTATTCCCTCTTTGCTAAATCCAAATGAGAAGAAGGCTATATCATTTTTCATTGCATGCATAAACACAGTTGAGGTGTGTGTGATGTTGCAGCCTTGCAATATGAAGCGATGTGGTCTCTTGACAAAACCTCTCACTATTATAGTGGAGAGTTTCTCTTATAATTGTATGACTATAATTTTTGAGCATATTCATGTTTTTTACTTGTAATGATTTGTCCAATAAATTTACCACTTTAATATTATAGTTTTCAGTTTAATTTTTTCAGTTTCTAGAAAATAGTTTTGTTTCTGGAATATTTCCTGACTCCCTGGCTCCTGGATAGCTTTATTACAGTGGATGTCATTTACAGTTGTACCTTTACATCTTAATCTTATTATACCTAAAAGAGTCCATAAAATACTAATTAGAGAATTACAACAAAAAACACAGTTAATTAAGATTATAAATTTACTCAATCCACTGCCAACAAGCTTAACCTGTATTTGTTTTGCCAACACGGTTTTAGATTTTGCTGTTAACGTTTCTTCACACTCCTCATATCCTGATATAATCAAAGTGCATTCTTCTGGGAAAAATGCAGAGCATGCGTTGTTGTGAAAAAACTCTGCCTGTGCAGCCAAACTCTCCCCAGTTAAGTGAATGCTCAGAAACTCCAATTAACACCAACTCAACCAACATCTTATTCACCGTTGTAGTTTAACACCCGTGTGGCAGTCAGTCAACTCTGAGTTTCCTTGTTAACCCTGAGTTAACTCTGAGTAGGTTGAACTCCCTTTGTAGTCCAGGCCACTGGTTTCTATCAAGGAGATTGTAGTTGATTATTGGATTAGTGTTGTATAATGCAGCAAATTATTGTTTGGTTTATTAACATTATTATGGAAACAATGACAACCAATGTAATCAGATGTGAGCAGAGTGCGCTCAGTCCACTCAGCAGAAGGCCTTCAGTAATGCAGTGGCCCTGGCTCCCTCTAGTGGTCACTACAGGAAGCATCACCAACAGAGATGAACACATGTTCTTCTTGAGGCTTTAATGAAACACTGCACTTACTTCATCTGTTCAATTCTCCCCAAAGAAATAGACGCATGAGAAAGATGAATGATTTGGACTGTTGGCTGTTTTCAGAGGAGCCTCTTTTCTCCATCCTGGAGGAAAGTGCAAATAACTTACACAATGAGAAATTAATAAACAAATTATTACAATTTTGAGACATGGAGATTAAACAGTGTGAAGGAAATAGAGTTGACTACTTGTGTACAGACTTTGGTTAAGCGTGGCTCACCTCAGGTCATTAAGTACTCATGGATAGGCGTGTCCTGGTTATTCGGTAGAAGAAGACACCTTTATTGTCCCATACATGTTGTGAAATTCATTCTCTGCATTTAACCCATTCCTCAAGGGAGCAGTGGGCAGCCAATGTGCAGCCCAGGGACCAACTCCAGATGTAGATATCAGTGACTAGACTAGTGGTGGAAACTGGAGCACCCGAGGAAACCCACGAACATGGGGAGAACATGCAAACTCCACACAGAAAGGCCGGGACAACCGGAGTGTTGAAACCATGAGCCTTCTTATGACCACTGTTATCCACTGGACCACCGTGCTGCCACGGTATTATTTGTGAGGTTGAAGATGGATTCCAGCTGAAGTCAAGTCCAAGCATTCTTGTTCACCCTCAGTGGAACAGAAGATTTTTAGGTAATACAATGGATGACTAACTAGAGAATAAATGGGGTGGTGTCAGAGTAAAGCAGGGACTGAGTGTGGAACTGCTCCCAAAATCTTTACACCAGTTCTGAAATTCATGGTTAAAAAAGAGACATCAATGAGACAACTTGATAAGTGGGTTGAAATGGGGTTTCCAGAAAAGGGAAGCCTTAGTCTAAACTGAATAACTGAACCAGCTAAAGACATGTTTGGAGAGAAAAGAAAGGAGAAATGCAGAAGAGCATGCAGCCCCATCTAGAGAAAAAAGAAACCTCCAATTCAGATTGGTATATGAAGACAAGAGTTTAGGGAAAGGAAAAACTAGAATGGCAAGGAGAGGAACCAGCCAAATATTAAATCTGGCTCAGAAAGACTGCTTTGCACTAAGTCTAGTAATGCAAAACGCTGCATTGCCACAATTATAGAAAAGCCAATGATGAAAATAACATTGTTATTCAGAACTTTGATGAAGCAGCGGCTCACGTGACTGCTTCACAGACACAGTTGGAGCAGTTTGGACAGTTTGCAAAATAAAAGATTACAACAATGACTAAAATAAGACGCTGATGATCAAATCAGTTCAAGCATGACTTCCACCAAATTTATACACATCAAAATATATAATTTACACCTGCCATTCAAGAAAGCATGGAGTAAGACAATCTCTAATTCGATGAACTTTACAGTAGAGAAACAGGCCTAAAGTAAAGAACAGATGTCACTGCATAATGCCTTTCCCAGTCCAACAAATCAGCTTTACATGCAAGAACAGATCACGTTGAGCTCTCCAAGCTCAGCTTGATCATCACCTTATCACCACAATGGTCTGGAATTAAGTTCCCCAGAAAGGACATGTTCTGAGCTGGATGAGGCAAGAAATTGCTGTCTCTAACATGGAGCATGCTGGAGATCAACACAAAGCCAGAGGCTGAAGAATGTTTTACTATGAACCATCAAGCCAGCTCGGTACAAGGAACTGGACAGTACAGTGGGAGTAAGGGAAGCAAAGGACAAAAGTAGACATCGGAAAAGAGATTGTCCTAACAAGGGAAATGACTCCAGCAGAGCCGGCTTCAGACTGAGTTCAGCAGGGGGGCATTTATTTTCAATGGGTGGGAACTAGGTATGTTTTTTTTCAGATATCAGATATCCTATATTTATTTTTTTTGTTTCTGTTAGCTATTACGATGAAGTGATGCAACCCATACAGTAAACACACGAACCATTACACATTCTTCCAAGATGTGCGACTCTTTGGATATTAGATTATATAATTAAAAGGCCTATACAAAAAAAAATTTGCAAGACCAACTCTCTAGACCATTGACCACAGCTTTATTATAAATAAAGCAAACAAACATGCATACAGTCTCTGCTGACAGGTTCACTAGCAAGGACCACACAATTAACAAGTATGATTAATTGATTTTTTGATGATTGAAACAGAAAGATGTACTGAAGCTTGCAGTTGCTGAATAGACATTCGTTGCCCCTAATGCCCCCTATACCACTGACTCGAAACCAGCAATACCAATATCCACCAAGATCCAGATTGAATCCATTGAATCTAAAATTAATACCATATTGATTTCATAGTAAATATAAGCGTGAACATATTTGTGATATTTTCAGTTTTCTAACTGTTTAAACCTACCAGGAGAACACATTGTGGTATTGATTGTTTAAAAAACCCAAGAGTTCAATTCATATTTCATTGAATAGAATCCAAAAGTGGCAGTTAAATGTGTATATGGTATCATATTAATGAATTTTATGAAAATATTAAATATTTCTTAAACACTTATTGCAGTTATCAGTTATGTTATGCTTACATACACATAAAGCACCCAATGCAGTTTGGCTTCCGAAAGTATCACTCAACAGAAAGTGCAAATTGTTTTCAACTTGATAAAGGCGGTGTCGTCAGAGCTGTGTTATTAAATTTTAAGAAGGCATTTGACACAGTTAATCACAACGTTTTACTCTTGAGACTTTCTAAATTTATCTGTTATCTGTGATTTAATTCTGATATTTTAATTAACAATGAAGTCATTACATCTGTGACACGTTAAATATTTAGGCATTATAATTGATACAAATCTGACTAGTAGGGTCATCAAGACTGTTAAATTTAATCTGAACAATTTTAAGAGTTTTAGACACCATTTGTCTGCTGCAAAACATTTTGTGCACACGTTGATTTTTCCACATCTATCTTACTATATAACAACCTGGACTAATAAGACTAAGCTGACGGAGACCTCACTGACTCAAACAGGTATCAACAGTCTGCCTGTACTCATGAAGTACAGAGACCAACTTCTGACCTAGTTTCTTACTTAGGTTATTGACGGAGAGACGATTTCATTACCTGTTTTGACACAACTGGAGGGAAACCACATGCTTTGTTGTCCTGTTGCTTACTGTTTCTGTTACTTAGTTTATACTGAACTAGATGTTTATCTTGTTGCTATTGCCATTTCAATGATACAATGTGATGCAAACTAACAGATTCCCCCATTTCCACAGGAAAAGCCAGATAATTCCATGTTTTCTAATGTCATTGTTTTGTCCAATACATGGTCCAGAGGTTTGCCATGGGCTCTCCCCAATGTGAGTAAAATGGGGGAAACTGAATCAGGGCTGAATGAAGTTACATGTTTCAACATTTGTCAATAACAGATGTTGATGCTTTTAACTGTTTTTTTTTCAGCAAACTGTATTTGTTTGTCTACTGAAAATGCTTTATATACTCATTATGTCCACAGAGGGGTTGTGGTGGCAGATTTGATTTTCTTATATTCATGCTGATAATGATACGTCTACTATTGTGTGCATATAGTCACCTTCACTGGTATCATACTGTCCACAATGCCATGCCAGGGTTTGTGTGTATGAACATCAGTGAAACATCTAATGCCTCTCCATTCTCATGGGAAGTGGAAGTGGTCTCTCTGTTTAAATGTTATGATTTGCCCTTGCTCAGGGCCAGACATTAGAAACTGTCCTAGGTGGTAGACCTCTGGTCCAGCTGATTTGTGTTTTATATACTTCTGTTTTTTCCTTATTTAATAAATCAACGAAAAGAAACACTTGTAAGGTGTAGTTCATTTATTTGTTCCATTCTCTACAAAGACATAGACCAATTTCCACCATAGTTTCCACATCGTTGGTGCCATCTGAAAAATTTTGAACTATTCACTTTGAGGATTAAGGCACAAGTGGACATCCTCTGTGCAGACTGACTTAGAGAACACATCATGTTTAACTGCTTTACATGAACATAATAATGGGTATTATAGCAGTTAGCAAAGAACAAGAATCAAAAACGTCCACTGTGAACTCAGTACTGGTGACCAAACATGAAACTACAAGAACAGCAGCAGTCATTACTCACCACAGAGGGCGCTGCTTCCAGAAAGTACCCATCTGACATTTTAAAGGTTTGAATTTCCTCATGAAGTTATGACATCATCATCACACTTCATAGAACTATAATGAAAAAGCTGTTGTGATGTTTAAACATCTGGATCAACAGTGTAGAGCTAGTTTTCTGCACAGCTGCTGCTCACACTGATGCTGTTCACCTGCTACATCACTGCTGCTTTAACTGCTTTACCAGCTGCTTTACCAGCTACCATCAGTTTACCAAATCTGTACCGCAGCGCTGCCACAACTCCTTTATCCTCTCGACTTTTCATCTCTTCCAGTTTCTGCACCTTCTCTTTGTCTCCTTTCTCCTTCATCTTCTCAATCAGGAAGTCCAAGTGGACATGAGTGGACAGTAAATCAACTTTCAGTGCATTCTGATCCAATGTGACAACAAGCTCGAAGGACTCTTCCAAAACTGATCTTTTTCTTTCTGAAGTTTTTCCATTTGCTTTTCTAAAGTTTCCAAAAGGCTTGTTGTCTCCTCACAGCCTGCTTTACCTCTTTCATACTTCTCTTTCACATCTCTCAGGGTCTTCTGAACTTTCCTTGTCTTGGTCACATAGATCCAGTTTTCTTTCACATGATCTGATACAGGACACTTCCTGGTACATGAAGTGCAGCGGCCATCTTTCATGACCTCACAGTGTCCTGGATTCCAGGCCTTTGTGCATCCAGGATAGTGACAATTCTCCTCACAGACTGTACAGCAGACAGCTCCATCATAAAAAACCACTTCCCACCAACAACAATATCTTCTTTTTTCTTTGTAGACCTCATCCTCTTCTACAGTGAACTCTTCATTTCTCTTCATCTCTTCTTCATGTTTCTTCAGAGCTTCCTGAGTCTGTTGGATTTCTCTCTGTTTTAGTTCAGTGAACTTAATCCTCTCTTCCAGGTTTTGGATGCAGGCTGTCAGTCTGATTCGTGCCCTCAAAACTTCAATAGTTGACATCAGATTCTGAGGTGCAGATTTTTCCAGAAACTCTGTGAACTGACTCATTCCTTCCATTGTTAAGTTCCATGCACCTTTTAAAGCAGCCTTATTCTTCTTTGTTTTTTGATTGCTCTGGTGGTTATTAAACATAAAGTGAACAGGCTCATTCTCCTCATCTTTGGCACATTTAATATTTGCATCTTCGAGAGCTTTCAGAGCATTTTCAGGTGTCATACCATCTGAGTGTGTGATGAGAGCAACAATGTTCTTCTCCATGTCTTTTCCAAACAGAGACACCACTGAATCAAAGATGTACTTCAGTCGGTCACTCAGTCGATTCTCAGTTGCTTTCAGCACCAGACCCACTGCATTAATCTCATGAACTCCGTCCTCTAAGCGGAACCAGTCTAATAATCTTTGACTGATGATGTCATCATGTTCAGTCCCTCTGGTGTCTCCGTGATCCAGGAGTATCGATGATGGTCAGAGAGTAGGGCAGAGTTTTACCTTCAAAACCAAAGATCTGGTACACGATCACATCTGATGTCAGACTCTCTGACTGGCTTGTCTTCTCGTCCTTCTTGTTATCTTCGTCTTCAACTATCTTAAACCAGACATCGTCCTCCCACTTCACTCCCATGGCGTAGTTGACCAGAGCGTTGACCAGAGTAGATTTTCCTGTTCCTGTTTCACCCACAAGCAAGATGGTTTTGTTTATCTTGTTCACATTTCTTTCACCAAGAGTCATTCTGCTTAGAGATCCAATGTTCTCTTTCTTTGGTCTCAGCTGGTAGACCTCAGGAGGTCCTGTTTGGATGAGAACACTTTTGGAAATTATGTCCTTGTATTTGGATGAGTTGTTCCTGTGAAAAGTGAAAACAAGCTCAAAAACTACTGAACATAGAATAAAATACAATCAATCATTGTACTTGCTACATCTCCATTTAAAAAAAAGTCTAGATCTTTTATATTTTAATTGTTTTATAAAATCATTTTACTGATATTTTCTCAGATTTCAATCTTAATTCTGTTCATGTTGTAAATGTTCACATGTAGTAAAATGTGATTAGTAGAAACGTTGTATTACTCACATTGCCATGGTAACAGCTTGGTAACAGCAGCTTATTAGTTTTCTGGATGAAAGAAAAAACAGTCAGTGAGCTCCTGTCAGCTGTGCTGCTGTTATCAGCAGCTGTCAGAAGATACTGGATCTTAAGTGTTTCTGTGCTAGGCTAGCTCAGTAGCATTCTTACATAATGATCAGTTTCATTTTTATAGTTTAATTTACAGTGTGGTAAGTATTTTTCAAAATGCTCTCACCTGTTGTTCACCTGTTGGCTTCATGAAGATATCTGATGTTGTGGAGGCAGACAGAGCAGTTTTTATGTCACTGGTCACATGATTTCACAGAAACAGTCTCAGAGACAAAAGCAGAGACTGCAGTGACTCTTGAGTACATGATCAGCTGTACTGTGAATAAATGAATGTTACTTTTTGTTTAAGGTGTGATTATCTTAGAACCTGTAACTCCATAAAGTCATAAGGACTGAAACAAACATTTTTAGAGAAAGTCACAGTGCAGTAAGTAAAAACAACATCAAAGTGCAGCAGAGAAACTGACACAGGAGAACAGCAGAGTGTTTAAGTTAGATTTGAAAGGGTTGGGGCACATTTGAGATCATCAGGAAATTGGTTCTGTGTGCAGCATTGCAAGACAAGTTTATTTGTATAGCACATTTCAACAAAAAGGTAATTCAAAGTGCTTTACATAAAAGCAAAAGCTTATATAAAAAAAGTTTAAAAGCAACATGAAATATAATAAAAGCTAAAAACAAAGAAAAAGAAAACAGGACAGTAAAAGTTACAGTGCAGTGTAAGTTATCAATAAACAGAAAAATCTTAAATATTTAATCAAAATCAGTGGTAAAAAGAAAGGTCTTCAGTCTTCATTTAAAAGAACTGACTGTTTCAGCAGACCTGCAGTTATCTGGGAGTTTGTTCCAAATATACGGAGCATAATAACTGAGCGCTGCTTCTCCTTGTTTAGTTTTGACTCTGGGGACAGAAAGCAGACCTGATCCCAGACGACCTGAGAGGTCTGGATGGTTCATAACGAAGCAGAAGATCAAACTAACCTAAACCATTTAGTCCTTTGTAAATTAACAGCAGGATTTTGAAATCAATTCTTTGACATACAGGAAGCCAATGTAAAGACCTCAGAACTGGAGTGATGTGATCCACCTTTTTGGACTTAGTGAGGACTCGAGCTGCAGCATTCTGAATCAGCTGCAGCTGTCTGATGGATTTCTTAGGGAGCCTGTAAGGACACTGTTACAGTAGTCAAGTCGACTGAAGATGAATGCATGGATAAGGTTTTCCAGGTCCTGCTGAAACATCCGTCCTTTAATCCTTGATATATTCTTCAGGTGATAGTAGGCTGACTTTGTAATTCTCTTAATATGGCTCCTCAAATTCAGGTCTGAGTCCATGACTACACCAAGATTTCTGGCTTGGTCCGTGGTTCTTAACATTACAAATCGAGAGTCGAGCACTGACTTTCAATCGTTCCTCCTTGGCTCCACAAACAATAACTTCAGTTTTATCTTTGTTTAATTGGAGAAAATTCTGGCACATCCAGTCGTTGACCTGCTCAATACAGTTACTCAGCGCCTGTATGGGATCATAGTCTCCTGGTGAAATGGTTATGTAAATCTGTGTGTCATCTGCATAATTATGGTAACGTATTTTGTTGTTTTTCATAATCTGAGCCAGTGGAAGCATGTAAATGTTAAACAAAAGAGGTCCCAGAATGGAGCTTCACATGTGGGAATTCACATGTCGTTGTTGTCAGCTCAGATGTGTAGTTACCTATAGACACAAAGTAGTCCCTGTTCTTTAAGTAGGATTCAAACCAGTTTAGTACTGTGCCAGAAAGTCCAAACCAGTTTTCAAGTCTGTCTAGTAATATGTTGTGGTCGACCGTGTCGAATGCAGCACTGAGATCCAATAATACTAAGAATGAAATTCTGCAAGTGTTTAAATGGATGTCATTGAAGACCTTAACTAGAGCCGTCTCAGTGCTGTGGTGTGGTCGAAAACCTGACTGGAAGACATCAAAACAGTTACTTAGTGCCAAGAAAGCACTAAGCTGTTGAAAAACAGCCTTTTCTAACTATTCTGGAGAAGCCCATAAAAACCCTTGGTCGGTGGTACAACAAAGAGCTTAAAGACGCTGAACAGGTGGAACAACTGAAGCAGGATACCATTAGTGGCCTAAAGCAGATCAACAGCACTGCTCTCCCAGGGAAGTTGAAGCTCTGGTGCCTTCAGTTTGGGCTGCTCCCCCGCCTTATTTGGCCAATTTCCATCTATGAGGTCTCCCTATCTCACGCCAAGCGGTTGGAGCGTTTGTTGAATGTGGAGGTGAGAAAGTGGCTTGGGCTACCTAGATGCCTAAGCAGCATAGGCCTGTACGGCAATGGACCCCTCTCTCTCCCAATCTCAAGCCTGGTAGAGGACTACAAATTCTCTAAAGCAAGGCTCAAAATGACCCTCACAGAATCCCGGGATCCCTTCGTCAGAGGGGCTGCTCCCGCCTTAGCCACAGGGAGGAAGTGGAGGCCAGGTGCAGCAGTGGCACAGGCGAAGTCCGCACTGAGACTGATTGATCGCAGCCCGGGACTGGGAAATGCGGGTGGACTTAAGTCAGAGGCTCACCTTCCCACTTTCGAAATTGCAGCGACCGACCTGCGCCCACATCTGGTCCTTTGGTCTAAATCCTGTCGAAGTGTCCTGTCCCGTGGGAGGAAGCTATCAATGAAGCATTTGAAAAGAAGAGGTTGAGGTATGCAGACTTGGCTGCCGAAGCAGAGATCTGGGGTTGGAAGGTAAAAGTGCGTCCAGTGGAATTAGGCAGGGGCTTTGTAGCTAGTACCACCACAAGGCTACTAAAGGAGGTCGGTATCAGAGGGCAGGCTGAGTGGAAGACTATCAAAGACCTTGCAGCTTCTGCCGAGAGAAGCAGTCACTGGCTGTGGCTGAAGTGGAAGGAGACGGTATGAGCTGCAAAATGACCAAATGAGGCCTCCAGTGCGACACACACCCAGGTCTGATCAGCCTGTGGTGGGCCAGCCCCACCCGAGGCCCACCCGAGGCTGGCCCACCACAGGGTGTGCACCCCGGCCTCATTGGGTGTATGCCAAAACACCCAATGAGGCCGGGGTGCACAACGGAGGATGTGTCGTATTGGAGGCATCAGGCGGTCATTCCCCAATTCAACCCCACCCAAGAGGACATCTCCAACAACAGCGCTTGCCGAATATGAAGGGATTGTAACATCTATTCCTGGTAAGTATAGTTGGTCCAACCAAGTTTCAGTTAAAAACATGAAAAACATCGCAGATAAAAGCTTCACACTGGTTATGACTTCTACCAGCTGACTAGATCAAAGATTCCTAATGGTTTTATTTTCTTTAGAAATCAGAAGTGTATTTTGGCCTGTTACAATATTCCATCCATCCATCCATCTTCATCCGCTTATCCGAAGTCAGGTCGCGGGGGCAGCAGCTCCAGCAGGGGACCCAAAATTTCCCTTTCCCGAGCCACATTAACCAGCTCTGACTGGGGGATCCCAAGGCGTTCCCAGGCCAGCGTGGAGATATAATCTCTCCACCTTGTCCTGGGTCTTCCCCGAGGCCTCCTCCCAGCTGGACGTGCCTGGAACACCTCCCTAGGGAGGCGTCCAGGAGGCATCCTACCAGATGCCCAAACCACCTCAACTGGCTCCTTTCAACACAAAGGAGCAGCGGCTCTACTCGGCTCGACTCGCTCCTCGCGAATGGCCGAACTTCTCACCCTATCTCTAAGGGAGACACCAGCCACCCGCCTGAGGAAACCCATTTCGGCTGCTTGTACCCGCGATCTCGTTCTTTCAGTCATGACCCAGCTTTCATGACCATAGGTGAGGGTAGGAACGAAAATTGACCGGTAGATCGAGAGCTTTGCCTTACGGCTCAGCTCTCTTTTCGTCACAACGGTACGGTACAGCAAGTGCAATACCGCCCCCGCTGCTCCGATTCTCCGGCCAATCTCCTGCTCCAGTCTCTCCTCACTCGTGAACAAGACCCCGAGGTACTTGAACTCCTTCACTTGGGGCAAGGACTCATTCCCTACCTGGAGTTGGCACTCCATCGGTCCACATCATCCGCAAAAAGCAGTGACAAGATCCCAAGCCCACCGAACCGCAGCCCCTCCTTGCCACGGCTACGCCTCGATATCCTGTCCATGAATATCACAAACAGGATTGGTGACAAAGCGCAGCCCTGGCGAAGGCCAACCCCCACCTTGAAATAGTCCGACTTACTACTGAGTACTGGGACACAGCTCTCACTTTGGATGTACAAGGATTGGACACCCCATACTCCTGCAGCACCTCCCACAGTATCTCCCGGGGGACCCGGTCATATGCCTTCTCCAGATCTACAAAGCACATGTAGACTGGAGGGGCATACTCCCAAGCCCACTCCAGGATCCCTACGAGGTAAAGAGGTGGTCAGTTGTTTCATGACCGGAGCGATAACCGCATTGTTCCTCTTGATCTGAGGTTCGACAATCGGCCGAACCCTCCGCTCCAGCTCCCTGGCGTAGACTTTACCAGGCAGGCTGAGAAGTGTGATACCCCTGTAATTGGCACACACTCTCTGGTCCCCTTTTTGAACAGGGGAACCACCACCCCGTCCGCCACTCCTTGGGCACTGTACCGGACTTCCACGTAAAGTTGAAGAGACGTGTCATCCAAGACAGCTCCTCCACATCCAAAGCTTTTAGCATCACCGGGCGGATCTCATCAATCCCTGGGGCTTTGCCACTGTGGAGTTGTTTGACTATCTCAGTGACCTCCTCCAGGGAAATTGACGAGAAACCCCCATCAGCCTCCAGCTCTGTCTCTACTAGAGAGGGTGTGTCAGTCGGATTTAGGAGTTCCTCAAAGGGTTCCTTCCACCGCCCAATTACCTCCCCAGTTGAGGTCAACAGGGTCCCATCCTTTCTGTACACAGCTTAGACGGTTCCCCACTTCCCCCTCCTGAGATGGCGAACAGTTCTCCAGAAACACTTTGGTGCCGACCGAAAGTCCTTCTCCATGTCTTCTCCGAACTTCTCCCACACACGCTGCTTTGCTTCTGCCACAGCAGAGGCTGCAGTCCTTCGGGCCTGTCGGTACCTTGCAACCGCCTCCGGAGTCCTCCGAGACAACAAATCTCGGAAGGCCTCCTCCTTCAGTCGGACAGTTTCCCTGACCACGGTGTCCACCACGGTGTTCGAGGGTTACCGCCTCTTGAGGCACCTAAGACCTTGAGACCACAGCTTTCCGCTGCAGCTTCAGCAATAGAGGCTTTGAACATTGCCCACTCATGTTCAATGTCTCTAGTTGTGATAGGAGCTGCCATTTGCGGATGTTAGAACACCGAGCTAGAAGTTGTTTCTTTGTCAGTGTTGATGATGGGTTTTGAAGCATCCATATATCCCATAGTCTCTGCATATAACCCCTCTCACTAGGATTGCTTGTATAGTGCTTGCATTGCATCAGATCCATGTCTTCTGCTCTAGTCCATGTATGTCTTGTTCCAGTAGCCCATTTCTCATCAGGTTGCCCTGGTTCCCTAGCAACTGACGCGGACCTTGTTAACCCAGTCAACGTCCGAGCCAGTATGGCTCTTGTATTTCGTGGTTTCACTCATGCCTGAGGTAGGCCAGTAGCATTAAGGACCTTGCCTAAGGGTCCACCTGGATACCACGCCCGATCACCTGTACCGAAGTCAGTGGCCTTAACCACTGAGCTATCCAGGAGCATATATATATATATTTCTTTAGAGTCTGACCTTCATTTAGAGTTAGTCCCCACCACAATTGTATGTCTACAGATGTTAGCTCAATTATTTGTCAACATTTTTCAAAAGATACATGAGAGACAGGGATCAAAAGATTCAGGCTTTTGTTTTGTGCATGCATCTCTACCCCAGCCCTACAAACTGTTGGCTTGTTGGTTTGTTTACAATGCACAGAGCTGACTATAAACAGACAAGAGACAACAATGACCAACATGTCTTAACGATAAAATGCTACATTCAGAATAATGTCTTATTCTGAATATCCATATATGCAGTTACATGACCTGTATCAAATTCAGAATATTGTCAAACTGAGAATAATAATAGCACATTAGTGTGCATGTGAACGATCCAAAAGAGAGTGGGTATGGAAGAGAAGGTCTGAATGAAGGATGGCAAATTCTGACAGATCAGCTACAAAAACAAATTTATTCCAGTGTGACACCGATGTTCGTTTTGGTGAAGCTGAAGCATTTTGTTTGGTGTTTAAAAACTTTCACATGGCGCTTGTGCAAAGGAGGAAAGGGGCACTAGACCTCCACCCTGTGATGTGCAGGAAAGCGCATCCCTCCTGAATAGTGATGTCACTGGCTGGAGGGGAACACACGCAAGAGGGGATGATCTAGGTACTAATTTGGATTCCACCCTTAAAAAATTTAAACACAATTGCATTCCGCTTGTGTTAAAACATTTATTTAGGCTACACATTCTACTCACTTAACGAGGCTGCTGATGAGTTTGTTTTGACTTGTTTTATGTGACTTCAGCTGCACACTGAAAGACTTAGGTACTTAACGTATTTGCTCAACTGGCACACTGAAAACTGCATCAATTGAAATGTAATTTGTCCTCCTGTTCGCCTTATTTATGAGAATAAATTGCACTGCATGCAGGTATTAATTAATATGATTCCTGATTAAACTGTACAGCATATTTGAGGTGTTCTTTTGCAGAAACAGATATCTCAGTTTGTGCTTACTATCCTAAAACTGGTTCTTTTTGTGTGCGCTGCAAATTATCAAATTATCTTTACTGCGCACTTCAGGGAAAATCAATCAAACAAGTGTTTGTTTATTCAGAAAGCCTATAGAAAGCCTCAGAGATAATATTTCGATATATTTTACACCGTAGAAGACCTATTAATTTCAAACAGTTTCATCCTTCGGCCATGTGAGTCGCTGTGTGAACCAAGTCTTAGTTATAAAAAAATCAATATTGAAATCAATATTGTGTTTGATAGTAAAGCATTATTAAAAAATGATTTGTCTGCCAAAGACTTGGGACAGTTTGAGACAAGCAGGAAAAAGCAGCAACAATAACGCCTCAGCAGAGAAGAAGTGAAGAGAGCATCTGCACTGAATCAAAACAGGAAGCAGTGTGGCATACTGTATGTAACCAGACCTGAGTTTTACTGCATGGTCTAGACTCAGGAACGAGAGCCGGATGCGGTGACGAGGAGGCTAAAACCCACAGGCACCAGCCTCTGTCACCAGTGCATCTCTTAAGGCACAGTCTTTTGACTTGCGGTACACATGGCCCTGCAGACATTACTCAGGGCTGAAAAAACAGTGCCATTACTCAGGATTTGGATGTTACTGTTTTTATTTACAGATAAAATAGAAAGTGGAGCTAATCATCAATCAAAGATGATGCAGTAACAGACAGAGGTAGAAGACTTCTCTTATCATTAGAAACACATGAATCTGAGAGGACTCTATTTACTCCCCGCACTTCCTGTTTAACCGGCGGTTTGAAACTGCACCGTTTCTCTGAACAACAAAATCTCCAAAAGCCCCGATCATCAACAAGACAATTCAGTGATTTACATCAGACGGGCATGAAGAAAATATCTTAAATAAACACAACATAATGTAAAAGAAGCACAGAAATATGATAAAAGAAATAAAAGATGAAAATAAGCTAAAGTCAAATAAGACAGATTAAACAGTAGAGAGTACAGATAAAATGATAGTGTAGCTACAGTACACTGCAAGATATGAAGCTCAGCGTAAGTTAAATCAGGAAGACTGTCCGCTGTACTCACGGAGGCATGTAATATACAAACAAAAACAAAATCTGCAGCTAGACAAAAAAATACCCACATCTAGTGCAGATTCTAAAACAATCTCCAGTATGCATCACATTGCAACACGTTATTGTTTCCCACCAACTTTCCAACAAATCCCACCTTCCTCTTCCCATCAGTTTATAGTCATCTTGAAGAAACACAGGAATGATCAGAGAGAGCTACATCTTTGAGACCCTTGGAGACAATTAAATCCAGATTATGGTGTGTGGGGCATCACATGCTGAGTCATAGTTAAAGTCGCCCTCCAGCCAGTTTTAACTAAAGTTTATGGTTAACGTTCTTTCTCAAACAGAGACTGGGGGTGTGGTTAATAGTCGTACGTATTCAATTACCATGAAAACCGGAAACTGACCAGTTGTTTCTGAGTGTTAGCTAAGGATGTGCTGTGTTGACATCATAACACAGTAAAGTTTGCTATTTGGTATCTGGCTGCAACAAAACTACTGGTCCTCTAATCCTGGCAGGAGTGTTACTTCCCTATAATAGAACTAATGTGCGAGTATCAGCTTGTTATCAGTCATACAGTCGTATCACCACTACACATGATAACTCTCACTTTACCTCAAACTGAATCTGAGTTATTTCTGTTTGTGTCTTGCAAGAAACAGAACGTTGTCCATTTTTTACATCATCACTTATTTCACACTGACGCTGATGATAATTTCATCAGGTTTAGCTGTACATATACAGCTTACAGGCAGGTTGTCTGCTGGGAAGGCACATTAGTAAGTGGTGTCCAGAAGAATGGGGTATTTACACATTTTATACTGCCACATCTGGTTTACAATCAATAAAATTATCCACTTTTTATTCAGTTGTAATCATCATATATTGTACAGATGCAGACTGTGTTGTGTTAGGTTCTTTTACAGACACAAATGACTGGTTTTAGATCTGCTTTGATGGCTTTTACTGAACATATACGGGCTGCAACATGTTTACAGTGACCAGTGTTGTACACTTCTGTAGTCTCCAAGCCCGACCCGGAAAAGCAACATAAGCCCGCCCAGTGACATTCTCAACAGGTTATATTACACCACAGACTGCATTAAGGGTTAAACATGTCTTACATGAAACATTTAGGATTTTCAATTAAGAGAGCAAACCAACAATGTACAATTCTTAAGATTTAATTAATAGATCTTAGATAGATAGATAGATTTTAATTAACATCTACTGGCTCCACATGAAAATACAAAGACCATTTTTAAACTGAGTACAGTGACAATTTCAAAATATTGTCTTGCAATGTTGAGAACAAAAACATTCATACCTCAAGCGTTGGCTGAGAACTATTTGTTTAGCAGATTTGATCTAAATCTCTCTTAGGTTTTCAGATATTTCACAAATAGACAAATGTGAATGTCTTTGGCTGAGTATAATATGAATTGTAGGACTGATCTGGCTTTACCGTAATTTATAGAGCTCAACCTGAAAACCAGGAAATCTGTGCTGGTTTCACATTTATGTCTCCTGTGTTAAACCGTTAACCAATAAAGGCCGACTGCCTCATCCATCCATGCTGGGCAGGTGCAGTGGACACCTTGAGGGCTGAATATTAAACATCTGTACTCAGCTGCAGCTTCCACTGAAATTGAGTTGTGATGGTGAACCATGTTCAGAACGTCCATGAACACAGCACACTGGAACCAGTTACCACATACCTTGTACGGATTGTGGTGCAAAATGATTGGTGGTCCAGTCTTCCGAGGTGCTGGTTGGTGCCTGGTTAAATTTGATTTCAGTGCCTCCAGAAATAAATGTGTTATTTTATAAATGGAAATGCAACACACAAACATTTGTACATAATCCTTCAACACGTTTTCATCTCAATGCGTTATATCTGACGCTTTTATCCGGAGTGACAGAGCGTAAGGATTTTACGCTAAAGGTACCCTTCCACGTCCGTATGAAACACCCCGTTTCCTACGTTGCAGCAACACAAGGGAGGCTAACCCTACCTGCTAGCCGATGTGCGCAGCTGTAGGGTTAGCCGGTCGACATGTATACATTCAGTGACTTGAGTTTAGGCACTAACATTTCGGATGGTTGTGGTTAGGGTAGGGGCTTCGGGGGGCTGTCAACACCTTTATCACAAAACTAGCTAGCTAGCTAACACTTCCGGTCTGAACCGGACGCCCCGGAGCGTCTCATACATACCTTTTGCGTCAAATACCTACCTTTGTCACTCTTTCTCAAATCGTCCGTATATGACGCCCTGAGATGAGATCGGGCTTTTCTGGACTGCAATAGTTTTAGCTTGATGTACCTAATAAACAGAAAGCTCAAAAGCTAATGGAACTTTTTATTGTTGCCTCAACACTTAAAACAATACAAGAAAAAAATAATTCTTAAATAAATAAAAAAAATAATTTTTTTTACATATGTTCTGTATGTTGTCTCAACCTCTGGGTTTTCTCACATATATACAACTTGTGAACAGCATGATCTGCCCTTTCTACATGTTTCTCTTGCTAGTTCTGCATTTCAACCATGATGGTAGCTGATGTGTATGCTAAGGAAAGGAAAAACATAAAATATAACAAACCATCACAGCAACCTCTCAGCTGCCATCATGGTTGAAATGATTTTAAGTGAGTTATAATCATTTGCACAACAAACCATACAAGGTATGTGGTACCTGTTTCCAGCTGTGTTCTGAACATGACTCAGCTCTACTTATTCACGTCCTTCCTTACTGTAAAAAGAAAATATAATCATAACAAAAGCCAACCTTAACGGAACATCCACCTTTTTCATCATCAGAGTAGATGCGACCTATGATTGTGCAACTACTCTAGTTACTTCTTCTTCCTCTTGCTTGGCCAAAGGTACGAGTCCTCCCTTTGTAAAACTAATTACACATCTACAAGACTCAGTGCACATTTAGAAACATCACATTATAAACTGAAACACACATGAACACAGGCAGAACATGCAAACTCCACACTTTATTATTAGGATATAATACTCATTCCCACACAGACAACATGTCTGGGAATAGTAAATAATAAAAGTAATATGGTCTCTATCGAGAGGATTATAGCTGATTATTGAGTTACTTATCATTAGAAAACACGTGAAACACGTGAAGAGGACCCTCTTCAATCCCCTCACTTCCTGTTTGAAACCGCACCGGTTTGAAGACGCTACCGTTTCTCTGAAATCGCGTGACAACAAATTCTCCAAAAGCCCCCATCAACAACAAGACGATTCAAAGTGCTTAATCTCAGACAGAAAGGCATGAAGAAAATATTTCAAATAAACACAAGACAGTGTAAAAGAAGCACAGAAGTATAATTTAAAAATTGAAAACCAAAAGAAATAAAAGAATTTACCGCCTACAATTCTGCTGACTTGGCCTGAATGTAGAATGTAGTATGCAAACAAAAGCAATGTAGTACAGACACTGAAACAATCTCCATTTTGCATCACACATTTATTTTTTCACACCAATTTTCCATCCAACAACTCCAAAACCTTCCATCAGATTATAGTCATCTGGAACGATCAGAGGAGCAGCATCAGCAACAATAACAGCTCAGCAGAGAGGAAGTGAAGAGCGTCTGCACTGAACCTAAGCAGGAAGCAGTGGGCACACAGCCTGTGAGAAAAACCTGCAGACAGGGTCTGAAATGAGCTTTTTTTTCTCTGCCTGCTGCTGTGGCTTTTGAAATGCATGCGCTAAATGAAGGTCATCACTTTCATCTTGTGGTTTAAAATGTTTACAAAAACACAAAAACATTACATGTTGGCACAAAAGGACCCATGTCTTTCACTACATGAAAATCAGTCCACCTCACTTTCAATTAAGGATCAATATATCATTACTGTATATGTATGTCAGCCATGATGAGAAGGAAGCAGGTTTAATACAGAGTAAAATGGGTCGCTGGAAAAGTAACATAATAATTTTACAGAAAGATCACAACACAATATCATATAATATCATCAGGTACCGAGGCGACAAGAAACACAAAGTTCACCACAGTGTCTCAGAGCTCAGTACAAAACCGACAGTTCAACCACCAGTGAATTAGTCCTTCTCTTAGTATACATCTCCGCAAGAGTCCGTATCTAAATGTAAACATCCTCTTCTGGATCCCAGCTGACATACAAAAAAACCTCAGTTTAAATTCAAAACGCAAGCTTTGTGATTCTCTGACATAAAGATAAAAAGGAAAACACATTAAACTTTTTTAAAAGTGCAGCAACAGTACATTGTAAGACTATGAGATGTATTTAAAACCACCTACTACACTAGCAGTACAACTGATTTGGCATAAATGATAATAATAAAAACATGTTAACGGGACAACAGCTGTACATAAAGATAGACTTAGGTGATATTACAAGATAACTTTAGTTATGGATTGGTCCTTTAAAGGAAATTATCAGGTTTCTATCAGGGAGATTGCAGCTGGCTATATGTTGTAGAAATCAATTTTGTGGTTGGTTTACTACCATTATTATGGAAACCATGACAACCAGTGGAATAATATCTTGCTTCCTCCATGATATATGATTCTAATATAAAGTAACCTGTGACCCTGAAGCCACAGCTGCTCCCTCAGGTAAGGACAGCTGCAACACGTCCCTACATGCTGCCATGGCGAGTCCACATGAGGTGGACCTGTAGGTCTCTGCAGGGCTGCAGCTTTGTGTTTCCTGCTTTAGCTGAGCAGAGCGCGCTCAGTCCCGCTCAGCAGAAGGCCTTCAGTAATGCAGTGCTGGCTCCCTCTAGCGGTCACTACAGGAAGCATCACCAACAGAGCTGATCACATGATGAAACATCAGCTGGAACGAATCTCTGTCAGACCTGCTGCTCGTCACAAACTCCCAAAGAGAAACAGAAGAAAGTTCAGCAGAAGCTTCAACAGAGTCAAAAAGCTGCTGCTGATCCAGTGAAGACACTCTGAGCAAACTGATTTCATGAAGCACATTTTATTCAGGATTCACAGGAAGGAAGATTAGAGGAACATTCAGACATTGAACTCACAAAAAAGAGAAAAAAAGGATTGAGTCCAACAGGATGTGAGCGTGTTTAGTTTGTGATGGGGGAGTAGGGCTGGGCCACGTGGCTCACTACAATATCTCCATAGCCTAGACACATTTTGTCATGACGATCTTATAGAATATGATCCACTGCTGCAGATTAAAGCACCCAACATGACCTAATGGAGTTCATAACTACTTAAAGGAAATTGCTGTAATTCTTGCATACTTTTACCTTATGAAGGTTTAGAATGCAGACAGGGTTGGGAGGAGGATTACAAACAAAATGTACAATTACTTCTTAAAACATGTACCACAATATAAAAATATTGTAACCTGACAACTTTTAGTTCCTTTTAAGCTGCTTTCATACCTGTAGTTCGGTTCATTTAGTCCGGACCAAGTGGACACAATGATACACCGCTGCATTTCAGTTCTGGTCCAAGAGAAGTAACCATGGCGTTACACAGACTTACAGGTAACTTGTTGATTGGACAGTTTTGGCGATTGTCATACTGCATCGTCAGGATGCATGTGGAGAAATCAAACTCTGGTGACTGACAGAAGGTTATGTAGCAATTTAGCGCTTCTGATCTGTATCGCAGAGAGTTCACCAAGTACTAATTTATTCTAAGCATGATTAGTAATACTAGACTGCAGATTGACCACATATTATTATGAATAATAATGTAAAACAGGACATGTAGCAGGCTACACAGGCTGTCACAAATGTTTCATGGGCTGACAAGGAAAACAGAAAACAACTTGCCCTCGGTTTTGACCCATTAATTAGGGAAAATACCCGCGCAGGTTACCAAATGAGTTTCATAATATAGTGGCTTATACAGATCAATTATAAGATCACTGAACACATTTCACAGTCAGCAGATGGATTTATTAGTGGTTTAATGCTTGGATCACATCTCTGCTATCATAAAATCCTGTGTTTGGTTCATTTGCTTTCACACCATAAGTGACCCGCACCAGAGTTCGTTTGAGCGTGCCGAGACCACCTCTTCAAGGAGGTCTCGGTACTCTTGTTTAGTCCACTTTTAGTGCGCACCGAGTCGCGATTGCTGCATCCTCACCTGCCAAGCGAACCGCACCAAGTGGGAAAACAAACTCTAGTGTGATTCAACCAAACTAAATGAGGCAGGAGTGAAAGCACCCTTAAATTACTTTAATACCAAATAAATAAAATAAAGGCGAGATTATCAAAGATGTGTTGTCTGCTCAGTGTACTTTTAGATTTGCACATTCAACTACTGGCTACACACCAATCAATATATGTCCCTGTCTAGCTTTGTGTTTTACAGGAAATGCATACATATAGGGAAGAAAATGCACTTTCAGTTTCATGGGAACTTTTACTTGTAGTGGAGTATTTTCAAAGTGAGGTGGGTATTAGTACTTTTGCAATTGCAATTAATGGACCTGAATACTTCTTCAACTTCTGGTTAGCACACCTACAGCCTAACCACACCTTTGCATTACCTGCCGAGCCTTCCCCTTTAAGGAAGGTGGCTTTTGAGCCTTTCTAAAGTACTTGCTCCTCCCTCCCCTACCAACTTTTACAGTTGACCTGGAAGATCCGAAACCACTTTGCACAGAGTGGTAGTGGGTCGGTAAAACCTCAAATGCAGAGTGAGCATCGATGGTGGCTTGTTGAATGTGTGTAACACCCTTTACTGCACGATGGGGAACCTTTCTTTTAAATATTAGGTCCGTGTGACTATGCAAGTAAACATGTAGTATTTTCAATTCCTGAAATGACACTAACATTGCCATATCAACATACACAGGTTAACAATGTAGCCTAAAGGTTATGTTGTGTTTGATCAAAAAAAATGAAAAAATT
Organism: Lepomis macrochirus; assembly: GCA_024633595.2. Classification (NCBI taxonomy): domain Eukaryota; kingdom Metazoa; phylum Chordata; class Actinopteri; order Centrarchiformes; family Centrarchidae; genus Lepomis; species Lepomis macrochirus. The sequence goes on from JALXJV020000019.1 coordinate 27,720,641, forward strand.
CTGATAGACCAGCAGTTTTTTTTATTGAATCTTATTCATCTCAAATGAAAATCTTCAGGCAAAGCAAAAGCACATTAAACGACAGAATAATTGAACATGACAAAACTAGATACACAGTGGAATCACATAACAATCAACAAAGGCATTAAAGAAAAGCATTTAAATCTTAGTTTTATTTGCTTTAATATAATATTTGCTTTATATTTCTGAATGTATTTGTGTTGTCTTTCTAGAACATTTGCATTTGTGATGTAATATTTTCCTTATAGGATAAAGAGGCTCAAAATATATAGGCTAGTCGGTTTGCAATCAATATCAATCTCTTTTTCATAAATTAATAGCTGAACCAGTCAACGCCTCAAAGAATCATTATAAATCTAACCAAAATAAGTTAGTACATATCAAAATACTGAAAATGACAAATGCTTTCAGTTTGTTCTTGTTAAACACTTTTCCTCAACATCAATCCAGAATCTTAATACAGCTGGTGTTTTACCTTACGAAGTTAATTAAAGGAGCGGATTTGGCTGTGAGGGTGACTCCGACCAGAGTACACTCTGTGACGGAGTGAAAGTGAGGAGGGTCTAGTTTCTGAAAGGCTTGGAGTCTAGCGGGTTTGTTGTGAAATTCAGTCTTTCCCAGCATATGAGGAGTATTTACATTAGTTTAGTCAGCTATAGAGGGTGCAGATAAGCTCAGGCTGCAGTATAAGAATTACTAAAAGTTGTCTGTTGTGTTTTCTGCCACAGAAAAGAAGAATGCTTATGTAAGGTTACGACAGTGTTCTACTCTTCACAGCAGAGTTAGTCCAGACTAGTCCAGAAAGCAGATAGCAGCTACAAGGTAGTCTGAAGTCAATTAAAATAGACTTAAACCAGAGGAATCTCAAATACGTTTCAAAGCTGAAAGCTAAAGTAAAATAATTAGAGCAAGGAAATTAATATTTTCTTGCTGTACTTTAAAGATGTAATTACAGTTATTGTATTTTTTAACTTGTAAAGCACCTTGGTCAACCTTGGTTGTTTTGACTGTGCTATATAAATAGAATTGATATTGATACTGATCGATCATGTTTACTTTTTTTCCTGCCATAGCAAAAAAATGTGACACATAACTGTTTTTCACAGTCTGAACCAACTCTGCTGTGAAGAGTAGAAGACTCTGTGGTAATGGTACATAAACAGGGCCTTTTTTATTTTCTGTAGCAGCACAACACACAGCCTGTCAGAAGCTATTATACTACAACCTAAGCTTATCTATACACACCTGACAAAAGTAAAGCTGAGTATACACTGTACATTTTAACTTTGTCTGTGTACAGGCGGTCCCAATCAACTGCTCCCAAATGGCGTCCGAAAGTGCCTTGGCAACACAATGTTAGCTATCAAGTTAACAATCTATACAGTAAAACAGAGCGGAGCAGCCATGCTGTCCACATTATTGGCACACAGGATGACACAGATGATCAAGGCACCGTGTTTCTGTCTTTCATCCTGCCCCGGAGCTTTCAAAATGTTAATAGCCAGAAAGATCCACAGGGGCAACAGGGACCGTTTATGCATGTACAGTGTGATTATTACAGTGTGATCATTCAGTTACTGTGGCTGACCATCAGACCCGATAGTGTGAGCATGCTCAGTTGGAGTTGGAATAAAACAACAAGTTCGGTTCACTAGATTGAGACAAGATTTTAGCGTTATCTTTAGGAAAGCTTTAATCTGAATTAAATAAAGCATTAAACACTTTATTTTCTGCATTCTGGTTAATTTTTCTGCACCAGTTTATCTTGTTGTTTTTTTTAATTTATGTAAAGAGAAACACAAATTTCAGGTGGCAGATGACAATTCATCAATTCAAAATCTATAGCCGAACCATAACAGAATCTATGTCAGTACAGCTCTCATGCATTCTGTGCTGCTTTCAGATCTGTTTCTCCTGTAGATCAACTTCTCTCCTGCAATATCATCCATGCTGAGTCATGATTTAGTCTTTCCTCCTCTTTGTGTCTTTGTTTGGGGAAGTAACTTATTTAAATGTGACTGCGGCTCCTTTTTCACCTCAGTGAGAAATTATTTAATTTTAATTCAGTTAGAAACTCCAGGACCTTAATAGCTCCTGTGTTTCAGCAGATTTTCTGCTCATGTTCAAAACTTTCTGCACGTTCAGAATCTCTCCCACATATCTGTGTTCTCTGACAGGTCCAGAATAAAAGTCAGAATATTTCAAGACTAACGTCATCATTTGATGAGAAGTCTACTTGCCCTTTACTCTGCTGTGCATTGCGTTATTGATGTGCTGGAAGTAATGGTATCCCCTTTAGAACATTTGACCGAAAACATCAGCAGCTCATAAAGTGCATCTCACAGTCTCCAACAGAGCAAGGCTGCACTTCAGTTTTAGATGCTTATGTTGCAAAACTCTACCAGCTACATTACCACTCGTCCAGCTGACTGGGCGGTTGCAGTTGATTAATATCAGGGCGTACAACAGTGTGGCATCGGCTGGTGGAGTTGATTAGCTCCGCAAGTCTGTCTTATCAGTTATACATATTATATATAAAAGTTAATATGTGGCTCGACTGCATGTGAAAAATGTCAATTGCGTGAGTCTCATGAGAAAGCTTTTACTAGATAAGAAATCTCGTTATAATTTAATCGCATCATATAATTTAATGTTGCACTTAGTCTCTTCCTATCTTAACTTCAGACCTAAGATAGGAACCTTCTATAATACGGCCACAATGCTCTTTATTAGTTTTCTGGGCAGGTGTGTCTTGGTGGTACCGTAGGGACCCAGTGAGGTGCTGACTCATCCTGCTTCGCCTCTTAGGCACTTACTTACTAACCCACCCTTTGAGGGCAAAGCCTGTACTAAATAGAACACAAGTTACATATTTTAATTCCAGATTCTATGAGTGTAGGCACAACACTCTAAATTATGGGCCTCACTGGTCCCCAGAATGGCTGAGGAAAAGCATTTTCGGAGCTGATTGTCCAATCTGAAACCCATTTAGTCACAAGACTGTGGTTGTGGCCCGTCTCAGTGGTGGGCGTTCTTCAGTGCTAAATGTGCACATGAGGGATAAACCCACTAACAAAAGCCTTAGAGGGCTGCCCCTATACTCATAGAATCTGGATCGATTCATACAGACGCTAAAGAGCATATATTGAAAAGGTGGTTAATAGTGATGCTGAAGGCTACCTTGTGCGTAGGATAAAATAGGTTTAAATACAGATACGTTCATCAGGCTTTCTCAAAGCGTCGGTATTTGTGCTTGAGGCATGAGAAAATTTATGTGTGGCAGGAAATGAATTAAATGTTTAAGATTAAGATTAATTGTAATCATCTTTCAATATTTTGAATATTTTGAATATTTTGAATAATGTGCTCATGTAGTTATGACATTAACATCACACTTCATAGAACTATAATGAAAAAAGCTTTCGTGATGTTTAAACATTTGTGTAGACCTTGTTTTCTAAACAGCTGTCTGCTCACACTGATGTTCCCTTACTTCATTCAATCATTTACTGCTTTACAGCTGTTGTTAGTTTACCGAATCTGTACCGCAGCGCTGCCAGGACTCCTTCATCTTTGTCCACTTGATGTTTTATCCTGTGCAGTTTCTTGACCTTCTCTGCGTCTCCTTTCTCCTTCGTCTTCTCAATTAGGAAGTCCAAGTGGACATGAGTGGACAGTGAATCAGCATTCAGGGCGATCTGATCCAGTTTGACAACAAGCTTGAGGGACTTTTCCAGCCATTGATCTTTTTCTTTCTGAAGTTCTTCCATTTGCTTTTCTAAAGTTTCCAAAAGGCTTGTTGTCTCCTCACAGCCTGCTTTACCTCTTTCATACTTCTCTTTCACATCTCTCAGGGTCTTCTGAACTTTCCTCGTCTTGGTCACATAGATCCAGTTTTCTTTCACATGATCTGATACAGGACACTTCCAGGTACATGAAGTGCAGTGGCCATCTTTCATGACCTCACAGCTTTCTGGACTCAGGGCCACAGTGCATCCAGGATAGTGACAGTTCTCCTCACAGACTGTACAGCAGACAGCTCTATTAAACAACCAGTCTCCACCACTGATTTCTTCTTTTTTCTTTGTAGACCTCATCAACTTCTACAGTGAACTTCTCATTTCTCTTCATCTCTTCTTCATGTTTTTTTCAGAGCTTCCAGAGTCTGTTGGATTTGTCTCTGTTGTAGTTCACTGAACTTAACTCTCTGTTGCAGGTTTTGGATGCAGGCTGTCAGTCTGATTCGTGTCTTCAACACTTCAACAGTTGTCATCAGATTCTGAGGAGCAGTTTTTTCAGGAAGTCTGTAAATTACGTTCATCCCGTCCATTGTTACATCCCATGCACCTTTTAAAGCAGCCATATTCTTCTTTGTTCTCTGTTTGCTCTGGTGGTTATTGGACATAAAGTAAACAGGCTTCTTCTCCTCGTCTTTGGCACATTTAATTTTTGCAGCCTCGAGAGCTTTCAGAACATTTTCAGGTGTCAGACCATCTGAGTGTGTGATGACAGCAACAATGTTCTTCTCCATGTCTTTTCCAAACAGAGACACCACTGAATCAAAGATGTACCTCAGTCGGTCACTCAGTCGATTCACATTCGCTGTCAGCACCAGACCCACTGCATTAATCTCATGAACTCCGTCCTCTGAGCGGAACCAGTCTAATAATCTTTGACTGATGATGTCATCATGTTCGATCCCTCTGGTGCTTCCGTATCCAGGAGTATCGATGATGGTCAGAGAGTAGGGCAGAGTTTCACCTTCAAAACCAAAGATCTGGTACACGATCACATCTGATGTCTGACTCTCTGATTGGCTTCTCTTTTCATCCTCTACGATGTGAAACCAGACTTCGTCCTCCCACTTCACTCCCATGGCGTAGTTGACCAGAGCGTTGACCAGAGTCGATTTTCCGCTCCTGTTTCACCCACAAGCAAGATGGTTTTGTTTATCTTGTTCACATTTCTTTCACCAAGAGTCCTTCTGCTTAGAGATCCAATGTTCTCTTTCTTTGGTCTCAGCTGGTAGACAGCAGGAGGTCCTGATCGGATCAGAACTTTGCAAGTGATGTCATCATATTTGGGTGATGCGTTGGTATTCCTGTAGAAAAAACACATTATTTTAAAAGCGTCTGTTACTTGAGTGAAATAAGTAAAATCACTGTACCTGCTTCCAAACATAAAGGGCTTCTTTTCATTCTCTTTCAAACCATCTGTCCTTCCTGTCCAAAATATGAACATTATTGTCCTCGAAAGAGTGCCCTTATTCTTCAAGCTGCTGAGTTTAATAAAATGCACATATGAAAGACTTAGGTGAGATCCGCCAGTGGATACAAGGGCCATTCAATGTTAACAACAGCTACAGAAGGAAACAATCATCTCCCGTGAACAATATCACCGGTCGTGCCACCTCGATGCGTACATGGACTACCAAGACACATAAAGAAGGAGCCCCATTAACAGCAGAATAAACTCAGTTACCTACAACATTGCCAAACTCATACAGTATCTACTGTCCTGTGCCCCTTTGATCTGCAACACACCTCACCATCCATGAAACTTAATAGACTTTTTAAAGTTGAAAACTTTTTAAAGTTTGAAGATTGAAACTGAAAGCTGAAAAAACAACACCTTGAACGAAAGAACTTACCTCAGCCCAGGCCAGATTTAAGAACTGCTGGACCTCTGAACACCAGCTATTTCCAGTACGATTGGGATTCTACAGACAGAAGCATGGCTGTGCCATGTGCTCATCAGTATCAAATATTCTGGCCAATATATACATAGAAGAAGTAGAAAGCAACACTCCTTCAAAGAAACAGCACCAAGCCACTGGTACAGATATGTGGATGACTGTTGAGACGAATTTCAGTTATTAAATGGGTTTAAATTATTTAAATTAAATTGATTTAGGTTTCATTTTTTTCGGTGCTTAGGTATTAAATTATTTTCTCGAATGCCAATAGCGGAATTGATTGATTGGGAGATCACCTGGAGGGGCAGTCCTGAGCTGAGATGTTTGCGTGAGGTGAGGGTTCCACGGAGGTGTTTCCGCTGCAGCCAGGTGGGAAAAGAGCGTCAATTTAAAGAGAATTAGGGCGGCAAATGGGTTTGAGTCAAACAAAGGCGGAGAAGGCAACAACGAGTAACAGCGGAGGGTGCATCAGTGTTCAGGAGATCTCAGAGACGCTATTGGTATGCGAGTGATCGTTTGTTTAAGTGTATTTGGGTTTCGGTATTTTTTAATGATTTGCGTGCGGCAACATTAATGTTTTCTTAAAGATCAGCGTAGCACTTTTGAGATGCTGCTGTGCGCTTGTTTATATTTTGTCTGCTTTAATTTAGCAACATGGTTAATTAGTTTAAGTGATTAAATGTAAATGTAATGTAAATGCTCCGTACTTGTATAGCGCCTTTCTAGTCTTTTCGACCACTCAAAGCGCTTTTACACTACATCTGCATTCACCTTTCACCCACATTCATACACTGAGCCTAAGTGCTCGAACGGAAACTAACATTCACACACATTCATACACTGGCGGAACAGCCGCCAGGGGCAATTCGGGGTTCAGTGTCTTGCCCAAGGACACTTCGACATGCAGCCTGGGGGGAGCCGGGAATTGAACCGCCGACCTTCCGATTAACGGCCAACCCGCTCTATTATTTAATGAGCAACAGCACATTAAATAATACCTCAGGA
>JALXJV020000019.1:27727861-27798260 GCA_024633595.2 Lepomis macrochirus
AGTCTGACCTTCATTTAGAGTTAGTCCCCACCACAATTGTATGTCTACAGATGTTAGCTCAATTATTTGTCAACATTTTTCAAAAGATACATGAGAGACAGGGATCAAAAGATTCAGGCTTTTGTTTTGTGCATGCATCTCTACCCCAGCCCTACAAACTGTTGGCTTGTTGGTTTGTTTACAATGCACAGAGCTGACTATAAACAGACAAGAGACAACAATGACCAACATGTCTTAACGATAAAATGCTACATTCAGAATAATGTCTTATTCTGAATATCCATATATGCAGTTACATGACCTGTATCAAATTCAGAATATTGTCAAACTGAGAATAATAATAGCACATTAGTGTGCATGTGAACGATCCAAAAGAGAGTGGGTATGGAAGAGAAGGTCTGAATGAAGGATGGCAAATTCTGACAGATCAGCTACAAAAACAAATTTATTCCAGTGTGACACCGATGTTCGTTTTGGTGAAGCTGAAGCATTTTGTTTGGTGTTTAAAAAACTTTCACGCAGCGCTTGTGCAAAGGAGGAAAGGGGCACTAGACCTCCACCCTGTGATGTGCAGGAAAGCGCATCCCTCCTGAATAGTGATGTCACTGGCTGGAGGGGAACACACGCAAGAGGGGATGATCTAGGTACTAATTTGGATTCCACCCTTAAAAAATTTAAACACAATTGCATTCCGCTTGTGTTAAAACATTTATTTAGGCTACACATTCTACTCACTTAACGAGGCTGCTGATGAGTTTGTTTTGACTTGTTTTATGTGACTTCAGCTGCACACTGAAAGACTTAGGTACTTAACGTATTTGCTCAACTGGCACACTGAAAACTGCATCAATTGAAATGTAATTTGTCCTCCTGTTCAGCCTTATTTATGAGAATAAATTGCACTGCATGCAGGTATTAATTAATATGATTCCTGATTAAACTGTACAGCATATTTGAGGTGTTCTTTGCAGAAACAGATATCTCAGTTTGTGCTTACTATCCTAAAACTGGTTCTTTTGTGTGCGCTGCAAATTATCAAATTATCTTTATTACGCACTTCAGGGAAAATCAATCAAACAAGTGTTTGTTTATTCAGAAAGCCTATAGAAAGCCTCAGAGATAATATTTCGATATATTTTACACCGTAGAAGACCTATTAATTTCAAACAGTTTCATCCTTCGGCCATGTGAGTCGCTGTGTGAACCAAGTCTTAGTTATAAAAAAATCAATATTGAAATCAATATTGTGTTTGATAGTAAAGCATTATTAAAAAATGATTTGTCTGCCAAAGACTTGGGACAGTTTGAGACAAGCAGGAAAAAGCAGCAACAATAACGCCTCAGCAGAGAAGAAGTGAAGAGAGCATCTGCACTGAATCAAAACAGGAAGCAGTGTGGCATACTGTATGTAACCAGACCTGAGTTTTACTGCATGGTCTAGACTCAGGAACGAGAGCCGGATGCGGTGACGAGGAGGCTAAAACCACAGGCACCAGCCTCTGTCACCAGTGCATCTCTTAAGGCACAGTCTTTTGACTTGCGGTACACATGCCCTGCAGACATTACTCAGGGCTGAAAAAACAGTGCCATTACTCAGGATTTGGATGTTACTGTTTTTATTTACAGATAAAATAGAAAGTGGAGCTAATCATCAATCAAAGATGATGCAGTAACAGACAGAGGTAGAAGACTTCTCTTATCATTAGAAACACATGAATCTGAGAGGACTCTATTTACTCCCCGCACTTCCTGTTTAACCGGCGGTTTGAAACTGCACCGTTTCTCTGAACAACAAAATCTCCAAAAGCCCCGATCATCAACAAGACAATTCAGTGATTTACATCAGACGGGCATGAAGAAAATATCTTAAATAAACACAACATAATGTAAAAAGAAGCACAGAAATATGATAAAAAGAAATAAAAGATGAAAATAAGCTAAAGTCAAATAAGACAGATTAAACAGTAGAGAGTACAGATAAAAATGATAGTGTAGCTACAGTACACTGCAAGATATGAAGCTCAGCGTAAGTTAAATCAGGAAGACTGTCCGCTGTACTACGGAGGCATGTAATATACAAACAAAAACAAAATCTGCAGCTAGACAAAAAAATACCCACATCTAGTGCAGATTCTAAAACAATCTCCAGTATGCATCACATTGCAACACGTTATTGTTTCCCACCAACTTTCCAACAAATCCCACCTTCCTCTTCCCATCAGTTTATAGTCATCTTGAAGAAACACAGGAATGATCAGAGAGAGCTACATCTTTGAGACCCTTGGAGACAATTAAATCCAGATTATGGTGTGTGGGGCATCACATGCTGAGTCATAGTTAAAGTCGCCCTCCAGCCAGTTTTAACTAAAGTTTATGGTTAACGTTCTTTCTCAAACAGAGACTGGGGGTGTGGTTAATAGTCGTACGTATTCAATTACCATGAAAACCGGAAACTGACCAGTTGTTTCTGAGTGTTAGCTAAGGATGTGCTGTGTTGACATCATAACACAGTAAAGTTTGCTATTTGGTATCTGGCTGCAACAAAACTACTGGTCCTCTAATCCTGGCAGGAGTGTTACTTCCCTATAATAGAACTAATGTGCGAGTATCAGCTTGTTATCAGTCATACAGTCGTATCACCACTACACATGATAACTCTCACTTTACCTCAAACTGAATCTGAGTTATTTCTGTTTGTGTCTTGCAAGAAACAGAACGTTGTCCATTTTACATCATCACTTATTTCACACTGGCGCTGATGATAATTTCATCAGGTTTAGCTGTACATATACAGCTTACAGGCAGGTTGTCTGCTGGGAAGGCACATTAGTAAGTGGTGTCCAGAAGAATGGGGTATTTACACATTTTATACTGCCACATCTGGTTTACAATCAATAAAATTATCCACTTTTTATTCAGTTGTAATCATCATATATTGTACAGATGCAGACTGTGTTGTGTTAGGTTCTTTTACAGACACAAATGACTGGTTTTAGATCTGCTTTGATGGCTTTTACTGAACATATACGGGCTGCAACATGTTTACAGTGACCAGTGTTGTACACTTCTGTAGTCTCCAAGCCCGACCCGGAAAAGCAACATAAGCCCGCCCAGTGACATTCTCAACAGGTTATATTACACCACAGACTGCATTAAGGGTTAAACATGTCTTACATGAAACATTTAGGATTTTCAATTAAGAGAGCAAACCAACAATGTACAATTCTTAAGATTTAATTAATAGATCTTAGATAGATAGATAGATTTTAATTAACATCTACTGGCTCCACATGAAAATACAAAGACCATTTTTTAAACTGAGTACAGTGACAATTTCAAAATATTGTCTTGCAATGTTGAGAACAAAAACATTCATACCTCAAGCGTTGGCTGAGAACTATTTGTTTAGCAGATTTGATCTAAATCTCTCTTAGGTTTTCAGATATTTCACAAATAGACAAATGTGAATGTCTTTGGCTGAGTATAATATGAATTGTAGGACTGATCTGGCTTTACCGTAATTTATAGAGCTCAACCTGAAAACCAGGAAATCTGTGCTGGTTTCACATTTATGTCTCCTGTGTTAAACCGTTAACCAATAAAGGCCGACTGCCTCATCCATCCATGCTGGGCAGGTGCAGTGGACACCTTGAGGGCTGAATATTAAACATCTGTACTCAGCTGCAGCTTCCACTGAAATTGAGTTGTGATGGTGAACCATGTTCAGAGCGTCCATGAACACAGCACACTGGAACCAGTTACCACATACCTTATGCGGATTGTGGTGCAAAATGATTGGTGGTCCAGTCTTCCGAGGTGCTGGTTGGTGCCTGGTTAAATTTGATTTCAGTGCCTCCAGAAATAAATGTGTTATTTTATAAATGGAAATGCAACACACAAACATTTGTACATAATCCTTCAACACGTTTTCATCTCAATGCGTTATATCTGGCGCTTTTATCCGAGTGACAGAGCGTAAGGATTTTCACGCTAAAGGTACCCTTCCGCGTCCGTATGAAACACCCCGTTTCCTACGTTGCAGCAACACAAGGGAGGCTAACCCTACCTGCTAGCCGATGTGCGCAGCTGTAGGGTTAGCCGGTCGACTATGTATACATTCAGTGACTTGAGTTTAGGCACTAACATTTCGGATGGTTGTGGTTAGGGTAGGGGCTTCGGGGGCTGTCAACACCTTTATCACAAAACTAGCTAGCTAGCTAACACTTCCGGTCTGAACCGGACGCCCGGGCGTCTCATACATACCTTTTGCGTCAAATACCTACGCTTTGTCACTCTTTCTCAAATCGTCCGTATATGACGCCCTGAGATGAGATCGGGCTTTTCTGGACTGCAATAGTTTTAGCTTGATGTACCTAATAAACAGAAAGCTCAAAAGCTAATGGAACTTTTTATTGTTGCCTCAACACTTAAAACAATACAAGAAAAAAAATAATTCTTAAATAAATAAAAAAAATAATTTTTTTTTACATATGTTCTGTATGTTGTCTCAACCTCTGGGTTTTCTCACATATATACAACTTGTGAACAGCATGATCTGCCCTTTCTACATGTTTCTCTTGCTAGTTCTGCATTTCAACCATGATGGTAGCTGATGTGTATGCTAAGGAAAGGAAAAACATAAAATATAACAAACCATCACAGCAACCTCTCAGCTGCCATCATGGTTGAAATGATTTTTAAGTGAGTTATAATCATTTGCACAACAAACCATACAAGGTATGTGGTACCTGTTTCCAGCTGTGTTCTGAACATGACTCAGCTCTACTTATTCACGTCCTTCCTTACTGTAAAAAAGAAAATATAATCATAACAAAAGCCAACCTTAACGGAACATCCACCTTTTTCATCATCAGAGTAGATGCGACCTATGATTGTGCAACTACTCTAGTTACTTCTTCTTCCTCTTGCTTGGCCAAAGGTACGAGTCCTCCCTTTGTAAAACTAATTACACATCTACAAGACTCAGTGCACATTTAGAAACATCACATTATAAACTGAAACACACATGAACACAGGCAGAACATGCAAACTCCACACTTTATTATTAGGATATAATACTCATTCCCACACAGACAACATGTCTGGGAATAGTAAATAATAAAAGTAATATGGTCTCTATCGAGAGGATTATAGCTGATTATTGAGTTACTTATCATTAGAAAACACGTGAAACACGTGAAGAGGACCCTCTTCAATCCCCTCACTTCCTGTTTGAAACCGCACCGGTTTGAAGACGCACCGTTTCTCTGAAATCGCGTGACAACAAATTCTCCAAAGCCCCCATCAACAACAAGACGATTCAAAGTGCTTAATCTCAGACAGAAAGGCATGAAGAAAATATTTCAAATAAACACAAGACAGTGTAAAAGAAGCACAGAAGTATAATTTAAAAATTGAAAACCAAAAGAAATAAAAGAATTTACCGCCTACAATTCTGCTGACTTGGCCTGAATGTAGAATGTAGTATGCAAACAAAAGCAATGTAGTACAGACACTGAAACAATCTCCATTTTGCATCACACATTTATTTTTTCACACCAATTTTCCATCCAACAACTCCAAAACCTTCCATCAGATTATAGTCATCTGGAACGATCAGAGGAGCAGCATCAGCAACAATAACAGCTCAGCAGAGAGGAAGTGAAGAGCGTCTGCACTGAACCTAAGCAGGAAGCAGTGGGCACACAGCCTGTGAGAAAAACCTGCAGACAGGGTCTGAAATGAGCTTTTTTTTCTCTGCCTGCTGCTGTGGCTTTTGAAATGCATGCGCTAAATGAAGGTCATCACTTTCATCTTGTGGTTTAAAATGTTTACAAAAACACAAAAACATTACATGTTGGCACAAAAGGACCCATGTCTTTCACTACATGAAAATCAGTCCACCTCACTTTCAATTAAGGATCAATATATCATTACTGTATATGTATGTCAGCCATGATGAGAAGGAAGCAGGTTTAATACAGAGTAAAATGGGTCGCTGGAAAAGTAACATAATAATTTTACAGAAAGATCACAACACAATATCATATAATATCATCAGGTACCGAGAGACGACAAGAAACACAAAGTTCACCACAGTGTCTCAGAGCTCAGTACAAAACCGACAGTTCAACCACCAGTGAATTAGTCCTTCTCTTAGTATACATCTCCGCAAGAGTCCGTATCTAAATGTAAACATCCTCTTCTGGATCCCAGCTGACATACAAAAAACCTCAGTTTAAATTCAAAGCGCAAGCTTTGTGATTCTCTGACATAAAGATAAAAGGAAAACACATTAAACTTTTTTAAAAGTGCAGCAACAGTACATTGTAAGACTATGAGATGTATTTAAAACCACCTACTACACTAGCAGTACAACTGATTTGGCATAAATGATAATAATAAAAACATGTTAACGGGACAACAGCTGTACATAAAGATAGACTTAGGTGATATTACAAGATAACTTTAGTTATGGATTGGTCCTTTTAAGGAAATTATCAGGTTTCTATCAGGGAGATTGCAGCTGGCTATATGTTGTAGAAATCAATTTTGTGGTTGGTTTACTACCATTATTATGGAAACCATGACAACCAGTGGAATAATATCTTGCTTCCTCCATGATATATGATTCTAATATAAAGTAACCTGTGACCCTGAAGCCACAGCTGCTCCCTCAGGTAAGGACAGCTGCAACACGTCCCTACATGCTGCCATGGCGAGTCCACATGAGGTGGACCTGTAGGTCTCTGCAGGGCTGCAGCTTTGTGTTTCCTGCTTTAGCTGAGCAGAGCGCGCTCAGTCCGCTCAGCAGAAGGCCTTCAGTAATGCAGTGCTGGCTCCCTCTAGCGGTCACTACAGGAAGCATCACCAACAGAGCTGATCACATGATGAAACATCAGCTGGAACGAATCTCTGTCAGACCTGCTGCTCGTCACAAACTCCCAAAGAGAAACAGAAGAAAGTTCAGCAGAAGCTTCAACAGAGTCAAAAAGCTGCTGCTGATCCAGTGAAGACACTCTGAGCAAACTGATTTCATGAAGCACATTTTATTCAGGATTCACAGGAAGGAAGATTAGAGGAACATTCAGACATTGAACTCACAAAAAAGAGAAAAAAAGGATTGAGTCCAACAGGATGTGAGCGTGTTTAGTTTGTGATGGGGGAGTAGGGCTGGGCCACGTGGCTCACTACAATATCTCCATAGCCTAGACACATTTTGTCATGACGATCTTATAGAATATGATCCACTGCTGCAGATTAAAGCACCCAACATGACCTAATGGAGTTCATAACTACTTAAAGGAAATTGCTGTAATTCTTGCATACTTTTACCTTATGAAGGTTTAGAATGCAGACAGGGTTGGGAGGAGGATTACAAACAAAATGTACAATTACTTCTTAAAACATGTACCACAATATAAAAAATATTGTAACCTGACAACTTTTAGTTCCTTTTAAGCTGCTTTCATACCTGTAGTTCGGTTCATTTAGTCCGGACCAAGTGGACACAATGATACACCGCTGCATTTCAGTTCTGGTCCAAGAGAAGTAACCATGGCGTTACACAGACTTACAGGTAACTTGTTGATTGGACAGTTTTGGCGATTGTCATACTGCATCGTCAGGATGCATGTGGAGAAATCAAACTCTGGTGACTGACAGAAGGTTATGTAGCAATTTAACGCTTCTGATCTGTATCGCAGAGAGTTCACCAAGTACTAATTTATTCTAAGCATGATTAGTAATACTAGACTGCAGATTGACCACATATTATTATGAATAATAATGTAAAAACAGGACATGTAGCAGGCTACACAGGCTGTCACAAATGTTTCATGGGCTGACAAGGAAAACAGAAAACAACTTGCCCTCGGATTTTGACCCATTAATTAGGGAAAATACCGCGCGAGGTTACCAAATGAGTTTCATAATATAGTGGCTTATACAGATCAATTATAAGATCACTGAACACATTTCACAGTCAGCAGATGGATTTATTAGTGGTTTAATGCTTGGATCACATCTCTGCTATCATAAAATCCTGTGTTTGGTTCATTTGCTTTCACACCATAAGTGACCCGCACCAGAGTTCGTTTGAAAGCGTACCGAGACCACCTCTTCAAGGAGGTCTCGGTACTCTTGTTTGGTCCACTTTTGGTGCGCACCCGAGTGCGATTGCTGCATCCTCACCTGCCAAACGAACCGCACCAAGTGGGAAAACAAACTCTAGTGTGATTCAACCAAACTAAATGAGGCAGGAGTGAAAGCACCCTTAAATTACTTTAATACCAAATAAATAAAATAAAGACGAGAGTATCAAAGATGTGTTGTCTGCTCAGTGTACTTTTAGATTTGCACATTCAACTACTGGCTACACACCAATCAATATATGTCCCTGTCTAGCTTTGTGTTTTTACAGGAAATGCATACATATAGGGAAGAAAATGCACTTTCAGTTTCATGGGAACTTTTACTTGTAGTGGAGTATTTTCAAAGTGAGGTGGGTATTAGTACTTTTGCAATTGCAATTAATGGACCTGAATACTTCTTCAACTTCTGGTTAGCACACCTACAGCCTAACCACACCTTTGCATTACCTGCCGAGCCTTCCCCTTTAAGGAAGGTGGCTTTTTGGGCCTTTCCTAAAGTACTTGCTCCTCCCTCCCCCTACCAACTTTTACAGTTGACCTGGAAGATCCGAAACCACTTTGCACAGAGTGGTAGTGGGTCGGTAAAACCTCAAATGCAGAGTGAGCATCGATGGTGGCTTGTTGAATGTGTGTAACACCCTTTACTGCACGATGGGGAACCTTTCTTTTAAATATTAGGTCCGTGTGACTATGCAAGTAAACATGTAGTATTTTCAATTCCTGAAATGACACTAACATTGCCATATCAACATACACAGGTTAACAATGTAGCCTAAAGGTTATGTTGTGTTTGATCAAAAAAATGAAAAAATTCTGATAGACCAGCAGTTTTTTTATTGAATCTTATTCATCTCAAATGAAAATCTTCAGGCAAAGCAAAAGCACATTAAACGACAGAATAATTGAACATGACAAAACTAGATACACAGTGGAATCACATAACAATCAACAAAGGCATTAAAGAAAAGCATTTAAATCTTAGTTTTATTTGCTTTAATATAATATTTGCTTTATATTTCTGAATGTATTTGTGTTGTCTTTCTAGAACATTTGCATTTGTGATGTAATATTTTCCTTATAGGATAAAGAGGCTCAAAATATATAGGCTAGTCGTTTGCAATCAATATCAATCTCTTTTTCATAAATTAATAGCTGAACCAGTCAACGCCTCAAAGAATCATTATAAATCTAACCAAAATAAGTTAGTACATATCAAAATACTGAAAATGACAAATGCTTTCAGTTTGTTCTTGTTAAACACTTTTCCTCAACATCAATCCAGAATCTTAATACAGCTGGTGTTTTTTACCTTACGAGTTAATTAAAGGAGCCGGATTTGGCTGTGAGGGTGACTCCGACCAGAGTACACTCTGTGACGGAGTGAAAGTGGGGAGGGTCTAGTTTCTGAAAGGCTTGGAGTCTAGCGGGTTTGTTGTGAAATTCAGTCTTTCCCAGCATATGAGGAGTATTTACATTAGTTTAGTCAGCTATAGAGGGTGCAGATAAGCTCAGGCTGCAGTATAAGAATTACTAAAAGTTGTCTGTTGTGTTTTCTGCCACAGAAAAGAAGAATGCTTATGTAAGGTTACGACAGTGTTCTACTCTTCACAGCAGAGTTAGTCCAGACTAGTCCAGAAAGCAGATAGCAGCTACAAGGTAGTCTGAAGTCAATTAAAATAGACTTAAACCAGAGGAATCTCAAATACGTTTCAAAGCTGAAAGCTAAAGTAAAATAATTAGAGCAAGGAAATTAATATTTTCTTGCTGTACTTTTAAAGTGTAATTACAGTTATTGTATTTTTAACTTGTAAAGCACCTTGGTCAACCTTGGTTGTTTTGACTGTGCTATATAAATAGAATTGATATTGATACTGATCGATCATGTTTACTTTTTTTCCTGCCATAGCAAAAAAATGTGACACATAACTGTTTTTCACAGTCTGAACCAACTCTGCTGTGAAGAGTAGAAGACTCTGTGGTAATGGTACATAAACAGGGCCTTTTATTTTCTGTAGCAGCACAACACACAGCCTGTCAGAAGCTATTATACTACAACCTAAGCTTATCTATACACACCTGACAAAAGTAAAGCTGAGTATACACTGTACATTTTAACTTTGTCTGTGTACAGGCGGTCCCAATCAACTGCTCCCAAATGGCGTCCGAAAGTGCCTTGGCAACACAATGTTAGCTATCAAGTTAACAATCTATACAGTAAAACAGAGCGGAGCAGCCATGCTGTCCACATTATTGGCACACAGGATGACACAGATGATCAAGGCACCGTGTTTCTGTCTTTCATCCTGCCCCGGAGCTTTCAAAATGTTAATAGCCAGAAAGATCCACAGGGGCAACAGGGACCGTTTTATGCATGTACAGTGTGATTATTACAGTGTGATCATTCAGTTACTGTGGCTGACCATCAGACCGATAGTGTGAGCATGCTCAGTTGGAGTTGGAATAAAACAACAAGTTCGGTTCACTAGATTGAGACAAGATTTTAACGTTATCTTTAGGAAAGCTTTAATCTGAATTAAATAAAGCATTAAACACTTTATTTTCTGCATTCTGGTTAATTTTTCTGCACCAGTTTATCTTGTTGTTTTTTTTAATTTATGTAAAGAGAAACACAAATTTCAGGTGGCAGATGACAATTCATCAATTCAAAATCTATAGCCGAACCATAACAGAATCTATGTCAGTACAGCTCTCATGCATTCTGTGCTGCTTTCAGATCTGTTTCTCCTGTAGATCAACTTCTCTCCTGCAATATCATCCATGCTGAGTCATGATTTAGTCTTTCCTCCTCTTTGTGTCTTTGTTTGGGGAAGTAACTTATTTAAATGTGACTGCGGCTCCTTTTTCACCTCAGTGAGAAATTATTTAATTTTAATTCAGTTAGAAACTCCAGGACCTTAATAGCTCCTGTGTTTCAGCAGATTTTCTGCTCATGTTCAAAACTTTCTGCACGTTCAGAATCTCTCCCACATATCTGTGTTCTCTGACAGGTCCAGAATAAAAGTCAGAATATTTCAAGACTAACGTCATCATTTGATGAGAAGTCTACTTGCCCTTTACTCTGCTGTGCATTGCGTTATTGATGTGCTGGAAGTAATGGTATCCCCTTTAGAACATTTGACCGAAAACATCAGCAGCTCATAAAGTGCATCTCACAGTCTCCAACAGAGCAAGGCTGCACTTCAGTTTTTTAGATGCTTATGTTGCAAAACTCTACCAGCTACATTACCACTCGTCCAGCTGACTGGACGGTGCAGTTGATTAATATCAGGGCGTACAACAGTGTGGCATCGGCTGGGCGGAGTTGATTAGCTCCGCAAGTCTGTCTTATCAGTTATACATATTATATATAAAAATTAATATGTGGCTCGACTGCATGTGAAAAATGTCAATTGCGTGAGTCTCATGAGAAAGCTTTTTACTAGATAAGAAATCTCGTTATAATTTAATCGCATCATATAATTTAATGTTGCACTTAGTCTCTTCCTATCTTAACTTCAGACCTAAGATAGGAACCTTCTATAATACGGCCACAATGCTCTTTATTAGTTTTCTGGGCAGGTGTGTCTTGGTGGTACCGTAGGGACCCAGTGAGGTGCTGACTCATCCTGCTTCGCCTCTTAGGCACTTACTTACTAACCCACCCTTTGAGGGCAAAGCCTGTACTAAATAGAACACAAGTTACATATTTTAATTCCAGATTCTATGAGTGTAGGCACAACACTCTAAATTATGGGCCTCACTGGTCCCCAGAATGGCTGAGGAAAAGCATTTTCAGAGCTGATTGTCCAATCTGAAACCCATTTAGTCACAAGACTGTGGTTGTGGCCCGTCTCAGTGGTGGGCGTTCTTCAGTGCTAAATGTGCACATGAGGGATAAACCCACTAACAAAAGCCTTAGAGGGCTGCCCCTATACTCATAGAATCTGGATCGATTCATACAGACGCTAAAGAGCATATATTGAAAAGGTGGTTAATAGTGATGCTGAAGGCTACCTTGTGCGTAGGATAAAATAGGTTTAAATACAGATACGTTCATCAGGCTTTCTCAAAGCGTCGGTATTTGTGCTTGAGGCATGAGAAAATTTATGTGTGGCAGGAAATGAATTAAATGTTTAAGATTAAGATTAATTGTAATCATCTTTCAATATTTTGAATATTTTGAATATTTTGAATAATGTGCTCATGTAGTTATGACATTAACATCACACTTCATAGAACTATAATGAAAAAGCTTTCGTGATGTTTAAACATTTGTGTAGACCTTGTTTTCTAAACAGCTGTCTGCTCACACTGATGTTCCCTTACTTCATTCAATCATTTACTGCTTTA
Organism: Lepomis macrochirus; assembly: GCA_024633595.2. Lineage (NCBI taxonomy): Eukaryota > Metazoa > Chordata > Actinopteri > Centrarchiformes > Centrarchidae > Lepomis > Lepomis macrochirus. The sequence continues at coordinate 27,740,365 of JALXJV020000019.1, forward strand.
CAGCTGTTGTTAGTTTACCGAATCTGTACCGCAGCGCTGCCAGGACTCCTTCATCTTTGTCCACTTGATGTTTTATCCTGTGCAGTTTCTTGACCTTCTCTGCGTCTCCTTTCTCCTTCGTCTTCTCAATTAGGAAGTCCAAGTGGACATGAGTGGACAGTGAATCAGCATTCAGGGCGATCTGATCCAGTTTGACAACAAGCTTGAGGGACTTTTCCAGCCATTGATCTTTTTCTTTCTGAAGTTCTTCCATTTGCTTTTCTAAAGTTTCCAAAAGGCTTGTTGTCTCCTCACAGCCTGCTTTACCTCTTTCATACTTCTCTTTCACATCTCTCAGGGTCTTCTGAACTTTCCTCGTCTTGGTCACATAGATCCAGTTTTCTTTCACATGATCTGATACAGGACACTTCCAGGTACATGAAGTGCAGTGGCCATCTTTCATGACCTCACAGCTTTCTGGACTCAGGGCCACAGTGCATCCAGGATAGTGACAGTTCTCCTCACAGACTGTACAGCAGACAGCTCTATTAAACAACCAGTCTCCACCACTGATTTCTTCTTTTTCTTTGTAGACCTCATCAACTTCTACAGTGAACTTCTCATTTCTCTTCATCTCTTCTTCATGTTTTTTCAGAGCTTCCAGAGTCTGTTGGATTTGTCTCTGTTGTAGTTCACTGAACTTAACTCTCTGTTGCAGGTTTTGGATGCAGGCTGTCAGTCTGATTCGTGTCTTCAACACTTCAACAGTTGTCATCAGATTCTGAGGAGCAGTTTTTTTCAGGAAGTCTGTAAATTCGTTCATCCCGTCCATTGTTACATCCCATGCACCTTTTAAAGCAGCCATATTCTTCTTTGTTCTCTGTTTGCTCTGGTGGTTATTGGACATAAAGTAAACAGGCTTCTTCTCCTCGTCTTTGGCACATTTAATTTTTGCAGCCTCGAGAGCTTTCAGAACATTTTCAGGTGTCAGACCATCTGAGTGTGTGATGACAGCAACAATGTTCTTCTCCATGTCTTTTCCAAACAGAGACACCACTGAATCAAAGATGTACCTCAGTCGGTCACTCAGTCGATTCACATTCGCTGTCAGCACCAGACCCACTGCATTAATCTCATGAACTCCGTCCTCTGAGCGGAACCAGTCTAATAATCTTTGACTGATGATGTCATCATGTTCGATCCCTCTGGTGCTTCCGTATCCAGGAGTATCGATGATGGTCAGAGAGTAGGGCAGAGTTTCACCTTCAAAACCAAAGATCTGGTACACGATCACATCTGATGTCTGACTCTCTGATTGGCTTCTCTTTTCATCCTCTACGATGTGAAACCAGACTTCGTCCTCCCACTTCACTCCCATGGCGTAGTTGACCAGAGCGTTGACCAGAGTCGATTTTCCCGCTCCTGTTTCACCCACAAGCAAGATGGTTTTGTTTATCTTGTTCACATTTCTTTCACCAAGAGTCCTTCTGCTTAGAGATCCAATGTTCTCTTTCTTTGGTCTCAGCTGGTAGACAGCAGGAGGTCCTGATCGGATCAGAACTTTGCAAGTGATGTCATCATATTTGGGTGATGCGTTGGTATTCCTGTAGAAAAAACACATTATTTTAAAAGCGTCTGTTACTTGAGTGAAATAAGTAAAATCACTGTACCTGCTTCCAAACATAAAGGGCTTCTTTTCATTCTCTTTCAAACCATCTGTCCTTCCTGTCCAAAATATGAACATTATTGTCCTCGAAAGAGTGCCCCTTATTCTTCAAGCTGCTGAGTTTAATAAAATGCACATATGAAAGACTTAGGTGAGATCCCGCCAGTGGATACAAGGGCCATTCAATGTTAACAACAGCTACAGAAGGAAACAATCATCTCCCGTGAACAATATCACCGGTCGTGCCACCTCGTGCGTACATGGACTACCCAAGACACATAAAGAAGGAGCCCCATTAACAGCAGAATAAACTCAGTTACCTACAACATTGCCAAACTCATACAGTATCTACTGTCCTGTGCCCCTTTGATCTGCAACACACCTCACCATCCATGAAACTTAATAGACTTTTTAAAGTTGAAAACTTTTTAAAGTTTGAAGATTGAAACTGAAAGCTGAAAAAACAACACCTTGAACGAAAGAACTTACCTCAGCCCAGGCCAGATTTAAGAACTGCTGGACCTCTGAACACCAGCTATTTCCAGTACGATTGGGATTCTACAGACAGAAGCATGGCTGTGCCATGTGCTCATCAGTATCAAATATTCTGGCCAATATATACATAGAAGAAGTAGAAAGCAACACTCCTTCAAAGAAACAGCACCAAGCCACTGGTACAGATATGTGGATGACTGTTGAGACGAATTTCAGTTATTAAATGGGTTTAAATTATTTAAATTAAATTGATTTAGGTTTCATTTTTTTCGGTGCTTAGGTATTAAATTATTTTCTCGAATGCCAATAGCGGAATTGATTGATTGGGAGATCACCTGGAGGGGCAGTCCTGAGCTGAGATGTTTGCGTGAGGTGAGGGTTCACGGAGGTGTTTCCGCTGCAGCCAGGTGGGAAAAGACGCCAATTTAAAGAGAATTAGGGCCGGCAAATGGGTTTGAGTCAAACAAAGGCGGAGAAGGCAACAACGAGTAACAGCGGAGGGTGCATCAGTGTTCAGGAGATCTCAGAGGCGCTATTGGTATCGCGAGTGATCGTTTGTTTAAGTGTATTTGGGTTTCGGTATTTTTTTAATGATTTGCGTGCGGCAACATTAATGTTTTCTTAAAGATCAGCGTAGCACTTTTGAGATGCTGCTGTGCGCTTGTTTATATTTTGTCTGCTTTAATTTAGCAACATGGTTAATTAGTTTAAGTGATTAAATGTAAATGTAATGTAAATGCTCCGTACTTGTATAGCGCCTTTCTAGTCTTTTCGACCACTCAAAGAGCTTTTACACTACATCTGCATTCACCTTTCACCCACATTCATACACTGAGCCTAAGTGCTCGAACGGAAACTAACATTCACACACATTCATACACTGGCGGAACAGCCGCCAGGGGCAATTCGGGGTTCAGTGTCTTGCCCAAGGACACTTCGACATGCAGCCTGGGGGGAGCCGGGAATTGAACCGCCGACCTTCCGATTAACGGCCAACCCGCTCTATTATTTAATGAGCAACAGCACATTAAATAATACCTCAGGAGGTATTATTTAATGTGCTTAGTGGTCGTGAGTCATAATAGCGGAGGATACTGGTGTTTTACTTTATTACGTCATTCAGGGTGAAAATGTGAACATGATTCGATTCAATTTCGTGAGTAGTAATCAATATAATGGGTGTACTTAGACGCATGCTTAACTTGTTTATTTAAGAGCTGTGTTTAAAGTTTTTATTATTCATGTTAATCTTTATTCTTAGATGAACTGCTCTAGGTATTTTGATGTGCTTAATAACTTTTTGATCATGTGTTTAGTTTGAGTTAAAAATTCTGACTGTTTACAAGTGGAATATTATTTAAATAAGGGGCTTGGTTGGTAAATCACTGCGTAGAATTTAATATTGAGCTGATGTGTTTGGTTTGTTTTTTCTGGTTGCATTTAAAAGGTTATCAACCTATCAAAACTCCATTGATGTAAGAATTTCAACTGATTGTGGAAACTAAATAAATTCAAAGAAAGAAGATTTAAAGGAGCGAGTTGTCCAAGTGTCCTCTGTCATCCCCTAAGCCTTTTTCGAGTTTAAGGCAGTCACTGAAGCCACACCCCAGATAACTCGACAGTTGATAACCACGCGGAGCAGTGTGGATGTGGAAGGATAAAGGGCCTGAAGCGTCCAAGAAGAAAGCTGTTGACGCAGAAGAGGACAGTACAGTCTAGGAGGACAAGATGGCAGAAGATGTTCTGGAGAAGACGGTCAAACAGCTCAAGAGAGACAGGACCACTGCAAAAAGCAACTTCACCAGACAGGCCAATTTCCTCAGTAAAGCGGCAGGAACCATGCTGGAGGAAGAGCTGAGGGAGGAGTTTACTAGGCTATCAGGCTGTTTAAGGAAAACTCTGGAAGCAAATGATGATTACAGAACTGGATTGTTGGCGGAAACTCAAAAATCAGAAGAGGAGTACACAGTTCTTGGAGAGCAGCAAGAGGGTGACATAGAGAGAACTGCTAGTGAAAGTGAAGCAAGATTCGAAGAAGTAAAGGACCTTGTCCAAACGAACCTGTGGTCAAGATATGGGCAGGATGAACTCACAACAGCAATCTTGGAAGCAGAAAAGGCCTGTGATCAAGCTGATAACGTGCCTGTTCAAGGCATAAACCTAGAGGGGTATGAGGTGCACCTGACACTTCTGGAGAAGCGGATAAAGGGGGCCTGCAGAGTTATGTCAGCCTGGGAGCGATGGGTCCCCATGGAAAAAAAAAGGGATCTAGAAGGCAGAATTAAAGACCTGAAAGCAACCAACAACATGCTTGAACTAAGAAAAGCTGAGTTTGTCACTGCACGGAGGATTGCAGAGGGGGCGCTAGCGGCTGAACCTTCGGGAGGTGAGAGAGAGAGGGCGCTGCCCACACCAGCAACACCAATCGTGAGAATTAGGCCGACTAGTCTTCCCATCTTCAGCGGCTGCAAACGAGGATATCATAGATGGAGGAAAGACTGGGAAAACCTGCAGAAGCAGGGGGAGCCGTCTGGATCAGCGGAGGTCAAGAAGATGCAACTTCTAGACAGTGTCGACAGCCAGATCTTAAAGGACCTCAGACTGTCAACTTACAACACTGCTGAGGATATATTCAGAGTAATGGAGAATAGGTATGGAAATAAGTCGACCATTGCCATCGAAATCCTTGAAGAGCTGGAGAAGATACCTCCTGTAAAGGGAAACCAACCAAGGAAAGTCATTGACCTCATACAGTCTGTAGAAAAGCCCTGGCAAACCTCACAGACTTAGGCAACTCCGGTGCAATAAAGAACCCCCTTGTAATCAAGTCAATAGAGAGCAGGTTACCAGACTTCATAAAAAGAGACTGGCTGGTGTATATGGTTAATCCTAGGAATAATGTCACCTCTGACAACCATTTTGACATGCTGCTAAAATTCCTGAAAAATCAAGAAGAGATTCTTGAAAGGCTGGAGCAGCTAAGGATTGGGGAGAAGATGGAGAAATCAGACCGTCCGGAGAGGAGATCTGAAAGAAAATATGCCTGTACAAGAACCACAAAGAAAGGTGATTTGGGAGATGTATGTGTTGTGTGCGGAGACGGGAGACACACAGACAAAATCTTCTTCTGTAGGAAGTTCAGAGGGCTCAACCTGCCTGAAAAGAAGGCTGCCTTGAAGAAGCTGGGAGCTTGCAGAAAACGTCTTGGATGTCATGATGATGAAGGATATTGCAGAGATACATACCTGTGCAGAAACAAAGACTGTAAGAAGGGAAGCAGCTCAGATCACCATTACTTTCTCTGCCCAAAAAGGGGAATTCAAGCGGGGAGAGGTGAGTGGTGAAAAAGGAAACAGAGCAAGAAGCAAATTGACAGAAGAGCAGGAGAATTTCTTGGCTGAACTTTCTCCTGAGCTAGCCGAAAAATGCAGAAGAGCTTTCACCAACAAGACTGCACATAGAAGCAGCACAGGGAGGAACCAGTCTGAACTTTTATCAAGATCTGGCCTGCGTGAGCTTCCTGTCCTCATGATGCTGATGGAGGTTACTTCAAATGCAGGGCAGAAGGTTGGAACTCTGGTGGACCTGGCATCAGACACAAACTACATTACCCATAAAGCCGCGGACAGACTGAGACTACAAAGAGAAAAGATAACCTTGGTTGTGCACGGAGTAGGTGGGATGACCATGAGGGTGAGCACGGAGAGATATCTGCTTAGAGTCAGAGTCAAGACCCCTAAAGGAACAGTGAGGGCCCATGAGCTTATCTGCTATGGCCTGGATGAGATCGCCAAGGTGCTAAAGTGATCGAAGCTGAAAAGCTACAGAAGTTCTTCCCGGAGGTGGAACTTGAGGATTTAAAGAGGCCCGAGGAGGTCGAACTTCTCATCAGCCACAGGGAAGGCAGGCTTGCCCCACAAAGAGTGAGAGTTGTTGGAGACCTCGTCTTATGGGAGAGTCCATTGGGAAAGACAGTAGGCGGAGCACACCCCGACTTGTTTGAGGAGATAGAACTAGAAGCGCATGAATCAAAGACACACTTTGCACGATCCATGAGAACAGCTGCAGTTAAGTATGAGGAGATAATTGGTCCAACAACAGAGGCAGGCTGTTCGCAAAAGGAAGATAAGGCTGAAATTAAAGTTACAGCTGCTACTAACCGTGAGTTCCTGGAATGGTGGAGATGGGACAGTATCGGGCAGCCTGTGAGCCGAGGTGTGGTGGATGTCGATCGCGAAGCTGCCAACCGGGAGGAAAAGAGATGACCCTGGTGGAGGAGAAGGAGCTGGAAATCATAAAGAAAGGCCTCACTTATGTTAAGGAGGACGCTCATATTGCATCTCCACACTGGGACGCTAAATACCCCTGGACGGAGGACCCTGCCTTTCTCCCCAACAACAAAAGAGCGGTGGAAGCCACATTCTTAAGAACAGAGAAGCAGCTAAAGAAAGAACCAGCGTGGCAAGCCGCATACACAACCCAGGTCCATGAGATGGTTTCAAGAGGTGCAGCCATAAAACTCACTCATGAAGTTATGAACAGCTGGACAGGGCCGGTGTGGTATGTAAGCCACTTGGTGGCGCCGAACCCTCACTCAGTGACAACTCCAGTGCGACTTGTATGGAACAGCAGTCAAAATTCAAGGGACTAAGCATGAATGATATTCTGCTGAAGGGGCCGGATGTTCTCAACCCAATAAGAGCTGTCCTGTTGAGATTCAGAAGAGGGGAACACGCAGCTCTAGGGGATATCAAGAAGATGTATAATTCAGTGTGGTTGGAGGAGCGTGAAATGCACCTGCACAGATTTCTCTGGAGGGACAGCCCAGCTGAAGAGATTGGTGAATATGCCATCACAAGAGTCAATATTGGGGACAGACCAGCTGGTTGCATCGCACAATTAGCCATGAGGGAGACTGCAAGACTACCTACCTTTGCTCACTTGGATGAAGAACGCAGGGTCCTTGAAGAGGATAGTTACGTGGATGACCTCTTAACTTCCCATAATGACCAGAAACAACTGGACAAAATCACAGGAGGAGTGGAGGAAATTCTGAGAGCTGGTGGCTTTTTTCTCAAACCGTGGGTCCGGTCAGGCCAAAGTGGGAGGCAAGGAACCTCAGGAGAAGGTTTAAAAGCAGGTGAAGTATCAGGAAAAGATCAAACTCTGATCCTTCCAAATCAGATGAGGGATGAGGAGAACAAAGCCCTGGGAATCGGATACCACGTGGAAGAGGACAGGCTCTACATGATGACCTCAATCAACTTCTCCAAAAGGAAAAAGAAGATGAGGATGGGCAAGGATCTTCTTGCAGAGGAGGTGAAATCTGAGACACCGAACCCACTCACAAGGAGAGAGCTGCTTAGTCAAGTTGCTGGACTTTATGACCCTATTGGCTTAGTTACACCTGCCAAACAGAAAGGCGTCATCATTGTCAGGAGAGCATTTCGGGAAGCAGGGGTGGAAAGCTGACCCGGAAACCTGGGATAAGCCACTTTCAGAGGGTCTCAGAACAGAAGCCATTCAGCTGTTTAAAGAGTATGTTCAACTTGGTCAAGTCAAGTTCCACAGGAGTCTCACACCAACTGGCTGGATAGGGGAACCATGGGGAATCACATTCTCAGATGGAAGTGAGAAAACATATGGAGCTGTGATGTACCTAAGGTGGAGGACAGGTCGAGGGGGTGGAGGTCCGACTTGTTGAATCAAAAGCCAAGCTGACGCCACTGGATCAGAAAGGGGATGTAGTCAAGGCTGAGATCTGCGGAGCTGTGTTCGCAGCCAGACTTAGGAAGTATGTCGAGAAGCACGGTCGAATCAGGATTGAACGATGGTTTCATCTAGTCGACAGCCAAACAGTCTTGGGAGCCATTCAAAGAGACAGCTATGGGTACCAGACTTTTTTTGCGAACAGAGTTGGAGAGATCCAGAAGGCTGGGCCAGTTGAAGACTGGTGGTGGATCCCAGGAGATTTAAATATAGCTGACATCATTACAAGAGGAGGCACTCCTGAAGATCTAAAGGAGGATTCCATATGGCAAAATGGACCAGAGTTCCTGAAATGGCCAATGGAGGAGTGGCCTGTAAGGTCAGCAAAAGACGTTGCATCACATGCCAGAGAGAGTGTAAACAAGCTGCAAAGAAAGGCATTTTCGGCAGCAGTGACCAGAGCTCAAGCAAAAGTCAGCCCAGAGGAGGTACCACAGCCTCCACAGGTTTCAAAGAACCTAAAGGATGGGAAGACGGCCATTCCAGCTCTTCTTTTGGCAAGACCACCTGCTGGCTGGGTGATAAAGGATCTTGTAGACGTGAGAAGCTTCAGTAGCTTATCCAAACTGGCCAGAGTCATTGGCTGGTGTGGCGAGCACCAAAATGTGGCTTAGGATGAAGGGCCAGGCCGGAAGGAAAGCAAAGTGGGAGGCGGGGTCACTGAAAGGAAAAGACAGTGAAGCTGTGCTGACGGTGGGTGAGCGTAAGGATGCACTCAGAGATCTCTTTCTTGCAGCTCAGGAAGGTGTAACTTTCTCAGACACTACACTAAGCAGGTTGGCAGTGTACAAAGATGTGGAATCTGGACTCTTTGTGTGTGGAGGCAGGATTCAAATGTTTGATAGAGACAAGACTGCGGTGCCGGTTTTACCTTATGAAGCATGGGTGTCAACATTGCTAGCGCAAGAAGCCCACAAAGCAAACCATGAGGGAATAGCAGGAACCCTTCTGAGGATGAGGAAAACAGCCTGGGTGATAAAAGGTCGGAGACTTGCCAAGAAAATAGTGGACAGCTGTGTGATCTGCAGGAAAAACAGAGCAAAGCAGTGTCAGCAGGTCATGAGTGACCTTCCACCTGAGCGAACCGGCCCAGCAGCGCCATTTGAGTTCACAACCATGGACCTGTTCGGCCCTTATGAGGTGAAGGATGAGGTGAGGAAACGGGTTAAACTGAAGGTCTGGGGGATAGTCTTCTGTTGCATGGCTTCAAGAGCGATACACACTGATGTGGTGAGCGATCAGTCGTCTGAAGGCTTCCTGTTGGCCTACAAAAGATTCACTTCAATAAGAGGACATCCCAGGAAACTGTGGTCTGATCCTGGCACTAACTTTGTGGGAGCCAAACCTGCTCTTGAGGAACTTCACACATTTTTGGAGCATCTGAACGAAGTCTGAGCTTAAGGAGGAAGCTGCCAAGCATGGCACAGAGTGGGTTTGGAGGATACACCCTGCAGATTCTCCTCACAGGAATGGGGCAGCAGAAGCAGCAGTCCGGATAGTGAAGCGGGCCCTAAACAACCTTGGTGGAAATGGAGTTTTCACATGGGGAATTTCAGACGTTTCTCTTCATGGCAGCCAATTTGGCAAATGAGAGACCCATAGATGCCAGGACTCAAAGCCTGGAAGATTGTGTAGAGTACATCAGTCCCAACTCTCTCTACTAGGACGAGCCAGTGCAAGAGGGGACCCGGGGGATTTCCATTTTGAAGGTTACCCTTACAAAAGACTCCAAACTATTCAGGCAGAGGTCAGCAAGTTCTAGAAAAATTGGAGCCAGTTAGCTGGTCCTAATCTGTTTGTTAGAAGCAAATGGCATACCAGACAGCGAAATGTTGCAGTGGGAGATGTGGTCTGGCTGGCTGACCAGAATGCCCTGAGAGGTCAGTACAAATTGGCCAGAGTGGTCAGTGTTAATGCTGACAGTAAAGGCATCGTGAGAGATGTGAATGTAAGAACCTTTCCCAGCTACCCTGTCCCAGTCAGGACATCTGTCAAAGACGGAGACTCGGGCCCAAGCGGCAAAGGCATCAAGAGACTCTCAAGAAGGATCCCTGCCACAATACTTCATAGAGATGTCAGACGTCTGGTGATCCTACTTCCTGTTGAAGAGCAACCAGGAGCTTAAGGAACTGGTGTGACCTCCTTAGGTTTAAAAAACCAGGAGGTCAAGTGGGAGGTGTTGAGACGAATTTCAGTTATTAAATGGGTTTAAATTATTTAAATTAAATTGATTTAGGTTTCATTTTTTTCGGTGCTTAGGTATTAAATTATTTTCTCGAATGCCAATAGCGGAATTGATTGATTGGGAGATCACCTGGAGGGGCAGTCCTGAGCTGAGATGTTTGCGTGAGGTGAGGGTTCACGGAGGTGTTTCCGCTGCAGCCAGGTGGGAAAAGACGCCAATTTAAAGAGAATTAGGGCCGGCAAATGGGTTTGAGTCAAACAAAGACGGAGAAGGCAACAACGAGTAACAGCGGAGGGTGCATCAGTGTTCAGGAGATCTCAGAGACGCTATTGGTATGCGAGTGATCGCTTGTTTAAGTGTATTTGGGTTTCGGTATTTTTAATGATTTGGCGTGCGGCAACATTAATGTTTTCTTAAAGATCAGCGTGAAGCTTTGAGATGCTGCTGTGCGCTTGTTTATATTTTGTCTGCTTTAATTTAGCAACATGGTTAATTAGTTTAAGTGATTATTTAATGTGCTTAGTGGTCGTGGAGTCATAATAGCGGAGGATACTGGTGTTTTACTTTATTACGTCATTCAGGGTGAAAATGTGAACATGATTCGATTCAATTTCGTGAGTAGTAGTCAATATAATGGGTGTACTTAGACGCATGCTTAACTTGTTTATTTAAGAGCTGTGTTTAAAGTTTTTATTATTCATGTTAATCTTTATTCTTAGATGAACTGCTCTAGGTATTTTGATGTGCTTAATAACTTTTTGATCATGTGTTTAGTTTGAGTTAAAAATTCTGACTGTTTACAAGTGGAATATTATTTAAATAAGGGGCTTGGTTGGTAAATCACTGCGTAGAATTTAATATTGAGCTGATGTGTTTGGTTTGTTTTTTCTGGTTGCATTTAAAAGGTTATCAACCTATCAAAACTCCATTGATGTAAGAATTTCAACTGATTGTGGAAACTAAATAAATTCAAAGAAAGAAGATTTAAAGGAGCGAGTTGTCCAAGTGTCCTCTGTCATCCCCTAAGCCTTTTTCGAGTTTAAGGCAGTCACTGAAGCCACACCCCAGATAACTCGACAATGACACATATATAAAACCTAGGAAGTCTTCACTAGAGAAACCTTTGAACATACTGAAGAGGACAGTGCTCAACTCAACTCAAACTTTATTTCTAAAGCACATTTAAAAACAACCAGGTTGACCAAAGTGCTGTACAGCGGATTTGTAGGACAATATATATGAATATTCATATTGGTCGTACAAGGTACTCGACTCAGCGACCGAAGGTATCCATGGTTGACGCCACCTCTGCGAAATCCAGGTGAACATCGGCGAGGAAGCTGGGCCTCCATATCCATACCGGCAACAGGTACCAGCCAGGTGTCCGTAGGGTCCAGGGCTCGCCAGGAGATATTGCGACAATAAATTCATCTGCACTCTGCCAAGAAGCCACAGGGAGTCCGACCCGATCCAGAATAGAACGCCAGATATGCTTTAAGCTTCACCAGCTGTCCACTGCATTTCCCCCGCCGCTTGGAGCGACTTCTCCGGGGAAGTGATGGCGGGTACAGGAGGGGAGCAGGTATCTCTGACAGCAAAGGAGGGAGAAAAGTTTTCTGTCCACCCTGATCATATTTGATCAGTGTTCTAGCAGAGAATCGGAGATCAAGCAGCGTTTGGCGATCATAGACCAGCAGAGAGTTGATATGTTGTATAAACAGTGACACAAACAATAAAAATACAAACAATATTGACAGTGACGGACGGCCGGCCACACACACTGGCGCCATCTTTTCTCCCAGTAGCCTGTAACTTTAAGTAGGGCTGGGCAATATTTACAATAGATTTGAATATTATAATACTTGACTATTTTTCTTACTCTTGATGTTTACTCTTTGATGTTTCACTTAGCTCTTTTCTCAACTTTCTACTAGAATCTGCTAAGCTAAGCATTCTCAAATTACTGGGTGTGTCCCCCACCCACTGAAAACAACCTTTTTGTCTTGGTAATCAGGTAATCAGTCCTAATGCACAACCCTTGTATGCAGTTAGATTCATCCTACTTCAATGAAACCTGTCACTGACTCCTCGGGTGAAGACCTACTTGGGTAAATAACAGCGAGTCTACATGTGCGAGTACACAGGCAGGTAGGTGACAGGGGGTATCTTGTGGGCTTTTGGGTTTATTTTTTCCTTTGGAGCAAGTAAGTGGTGCTTGGTGGGTTTTGGTTTCCATCTTTCTTTATGTTCCTCTGGCTTTCTCTCCCTCTCGCTCGTCTCTAACTTCCTCTCCCTCAGCGTGGAGTTGTGTGCTGTACCTCTGGTGCTTTGCCGATCATCCCAGCTGCCGGCAATCTGCAATCAGCACATCTGTTTCCCCGTGGCTATCAGCTCAGGCTCATATACACTGCCTTCTCTTCTCTTCCCCTCCGCATTATTAAGTCATGTTTGTAGGTGAAACCATGTGCTTATACCAGCCTCCTGCAGACCTGTTACCTGTTGACCTTGAGGAGCTGTTAGAGGCCTAACGGCTTAGATGGCAGGTTGCTTGCCTGTCTCACCTCCCGCACCTGTCCAGTCCATCTCCAAATGTCTGGAAATCATGTTGAAGAGATTAGCTTCTTTGTTGTCAAGACCCCGTTTGTACCTGTTATTTTGGGGCACCCCTGGCTGGTGAAACACAACCCTCGTATTGATTGGCCCTTAGCTAAAATTACAGGATGGAGCACTCCCTGTCATGCTAACTGTTTACATTCTGCCCAGCCCCAGGGTAAACCCCTTTTGAGTGTTTATGATTCCAGCATAGACCTGGCCTGCGTACCCTCTGACTACCATGTTCAGTAAGGACCAGGCGCTTTCACTACCACCTTACCGACCCTATGATTGCGCTATAGAGCTTTTGTCTGGAGCCACTCTCCCCAGTAGCCGTCTCTACAGTCTCTCTAGGCCTGAGCGTATGACCATGGAGGCTTACATTAAGTTTTCTGGCAGCTGCTTTCTTTTTTGTGGGAAAGAAGGATGGGTCCTTGAGACAGTGTATTGACTTTAGGGGCCTTAATGACATTCCTGCATACCATCTTGTGCACATAAAGGAGGGTATGAATGGAAAACAGCTTTCAACACACTCTGTGGCCATTTTGAGCATCTTGTCATCTTTTCGGGATAACCAATGCCCCTGTTGTTTTCCAAAACATGGTTAACAACGTTTTAAGAGATCAATCGCTTTGTGTTTGTGTACATGGATGATATCCTAAGCAGGAACCCCTCGGAGCATGCTGAACACGTTCGCCAAGTCCCGGAGCGCCTCCTGGAGAACCTGTTGTTTGTCTCCAGGTGTGAAGTGTGAGTTTCATGCTACTGCTGTGTCCTTTCTGGGCTTATGTCATCTCCAAGGGTGAGTTTAAGATGGACTGAGTCAAGGTGAGAGCGGAGCAAGACTGGCCCCGGCCTGAGAACAGGAAACAACGGCAGAGGTTCTTGGGTTTTGCCAACCTCTACAGCAGGTTTATTCGTAACTATAGTCAAGTTGCTGCCCCGCTAACCAGCCTTACTTCCACTTCTAGTGGTCACCTGAAGCTGAGTCAGCCTTCTCCTCACTCAAGGAATGCTTCACTGAGGCCCCCATTCTCTTTCAGCTAGACCCCACCAGGCAGTTTGTGGTGGAGATGCTTCGGATGTGGGTGTGGGGGCAGTCCTGTCTCAGTGCTCTGCCACTACGAGAAGTTGCATCCCTGTGGTTTTCTCTCTCACCGTCTTTCCCCTGCAGAAAGGAACTACTCGGTATGAGACCGCAAGCTTTTGGCTGTCAAGACGGCACTGGAGGAATGGCGTCACTGGTTGGAGGTTAGCGAACCAGCCGTTTCTGGTATGGACTGACCATAAGAACCTTGAAGAAATCCATTCTGCTAAACAGCTTAACCCTCGACAGGCTAGGTGGGCCCTGTTTTTTGGTCGCTTCTCGTTCACAATAACTTTCAGACCTAGTTCCAGAAACATGAAGCCTGACGCTCTCTCCTTAGTGTTGTTGTAAGGACGAGGAGTCCCAGTTGCAACCAGACCACTAGGTCCCAAGCTCCTGCATCGTTGGTGCCGTAACCTGGGGCATAGAGGAGAGGATCAGGAAGGCCCAGCAGACAGAGCCCGACGCAGGTAATGGTCCCCCCAACTGCCTGTTTGTTCCCTCTTCTGCCTGGTCGGATGTCCTGCAGTGGGCCTATGCCTCTAAGTTTACAGGCCACCCTGCAGGGTCTCGCCCATGGCCTTCCTCCGCAGACAATTTTGGTGGCTCACCCTGGAGCGTGACACCAAGGACTTTGTCGCGTCGCTCATCAGACGTTTCCTAAAAAATAAACATTGTTTACGAGTCCGAGTCGAGTCTGAAGTCTTTTGAGGATGAGTCTCAAGTCGAGTCTGAAGTCACTGTGTGTGCGACTTAAGTCGCATTTGTGTCCAAGTCTCTAACTCGAGTCCCCATCTTTGCTGGGAACAGCACTTGATGCCTCACTGTCCTGTTAAACACCTTCTGAGACAGCAGTGTAGCCCATTTCGAGCACAGCCTCTGTGTTGTTGTATAAACATAGTATTACTCACGTTGCCATGGTACCTTCACAGGAGTTTGAGGATGCAGCAGCTTATTAGTTCTGTGGATGAAAGAAAAACAAGTCAATGACCTCGTTTCAGCTGTGCCGCTTTTATCAGTAGCTGTCAGTAGGTACTGGATCTTAAAGAGGTGGTATTCTGCTCATTTTTCAGGTTCAAAATCTTAATTTTGGGTTGTACCATAACAGGTTTACATGGTTTAATTTTCAAAAAAACCCTGACCCCACTAGCTGCTTGGCAAGCTTTATGATGCGTTTGCTTTGTGACGTCACAAATAAAGGAAGTGAAGGGCTGGACTACAAACGGGCTGTTTTCAAGCAGTTCTGAGCGCAGCTTTCTGTGGGAAAAAGGAGAGGGAAAATGCCAAAAAGCATAATACCACCACTTTAAGTGGCTCTGTGCTAGGGTAGCTCAGTAGCATTGTCACATGAGTTCTGATTCTGATAACATGAGTTGAAAGTTTTGATTTTTTTTTAACAGAAACAGTTTCACTTTCCACAGATCAATGCATCAACATTTTTTTTGGAGTTAAAGTTGTTCACAACATCTGCTGCATTTAGTGAGGAAATATTATGTCTATTTAAGCTGGAAAATGTTTGGTGTCTCTCAGGCATTCCACATTATTGGACTCTGAATGAAACCTTTATTAAAGAAAAGAATTATTTATTAACTATGATGTATTAAGTGAATTTATGTGTTTGTGAGTGTGTGAATTTGTTGTTATTCTATCATAACAAATCAATCAGATGTGAAGGTAAGGTAGAATGTCCAGTTATTCGTTAAATTCGTTGAATGTTAAATACATGTTTCCTTGTGCTTTATATCTGCTGTTAACTCCTTATCTTGACATTTAAAAGGACTTTTCAAAGTTTTCTTACCTTTTGTTCACCTCTTGGCTTCCCGAAGCTCTCTGATGTTGGATTGGCAAGAAGGGACAGAGAGCAATCTTTATCGGCAGAGAGCGTAGTCACATGATTTCATGAACAGGTTAGAGACAGCTGGTTCACTTCAAACTGCAATGAACTCTCCAGTAGAATATGGTAGGTAGGTAGGTAATATAACAAGTTATCGACTTGGACTGTGGTCTTTAATATTAATGTCTTTTAATCATTTCTTTGCTGTTTAAAGGTTCTTAAAGGCATTTTGTTGTGGCATTATTTCAGAGAAACAGTTTTGTTTCAAACAATCAGTAAACAGTAAAGTGAAGGAAGGGAGGAAAGTTCATAAGATAAGATAAGTATTTATTAATCTCCAAAGGGGTAATTCAGATATTACAGGAGCAGCAAACAGGTAATAAAATAAGTTGGCCTCTATAGAAAAACTAAAAGAGAAGTAATCCCAGATCATCGGAGAGCCTGCTGATTAGCTGTTAGTGAAAAGTAGACTGATATGTATATAGTCAACACTGAGACGGTCTCCCTCCACCCCCGTATTACTCACAAGTTATTTCTCAAAATATGTGAATCACAAAAATCTAGCAGCAGTTTCATTTAATGATTATGTTTCAACCTGCATATTGAATGTATGATCATTACCAACTGTTTGGTATAATTGTTTAATCATACACCTGATATAGCGACAAAATCCCTGACTGTACAAGTGTACCTAGAAGATCTGATCCTGTTTCTCCTCCGTGACTCATTATCTAAAGATATAGTTTCCCTGGATGGCATCGCCCTGGCCTGCAGCACCACTGTGAGAAATCTTGGAGTTATCTTTGACCAGGACATGTCGTTCAACTCTCACATTAAGCAAATTTCAAGGATCGTCTTTTTTCACCTACGTAATATTGCAAAAATCAGGAACATCCTGTCTAAAAATGAAAAACTTGTCCATGCATTTGTTACTTCTAGGCTGGATTACTGCAATTCAGGCTCCTTCAAAAATTCCATTAAGACTCTTCAACTGATCCAGAATGCTGCAGGACGTGTTCTGACAGGAACCAGGAAAAGAGATCACATTTCTCCTGTCTTACTGTCTCTGCATTGGCTTCCTGTAAAATCCAGAATAGACTTTGTCCCTTTCCCGTAGTCGTGTGCTTTCTCATCCCTCTCCTCTCTCCACCCATCACTTTCTGCAGGTGTTTCTGGCTCTGGAGCTGTGGAGTCTGGATCTGTGGTTGCAAGTCACCTGTTGCCTCCATGTTCCAGCTCGACACCCTCTGCCACAAGATAGCTGATCTATTAATCCTTTCGGAAACTCATAGTGTCATACAGCAAACATCAGACCAACAACAACAACAAACCAACACCCAGACAACTGCATTACCAAGACAAACATCTCCAGAGTGCTCTACAGATTATATTAAGGTGCAGCTCCCCAACACCCAGTTAATGTTGAGCACCAATGCCCCCGGTACAGGGGGCAGCACATAATTTCCGCACAAAATGCAAATGGGAAATTCATGTCTGCTAATATCGCATCGCCTATCTATGCTACACACCTCTTTGAAGCTAGGAGGCTCATCTAAGCTCAAACCAACCATTTTTATCCACAGCAAACACCAATCAAACACAAAGCATCTAAATAAGCCAATATAATATAAACATCCAGTTATTTCTAATCACAACATGATTGAATATCCTCATGTCCAACCTCTCAAACCAAAGCTCATCTCCCCCCGATATCAGCTGTACAGCTCATATTACTCAAATCACCGACAGTATAGACTAATTACCTGGATAAAAGTAACAACAAACAAGCCAACATGCATACAATCCAGTAGTAGTGTCTAATGGTAAAATAAATGTTAATTTACAATGGATTTATGTTCCATAGCTTCTGACCTTTCAAAGGAGACCAGTATTATGCATCTAGGCCAAATTAAGTTATTCCTGATTCATTTTGGGTTTGTTATTTTGGCGTTTTTCCTGGAAAAGGGTGGCTGTCCCCAACAGGCTAAGAAATCCAATCCTAGTACCAATACCAATACCCCTCCCATCATCACCACTTTCTACAGAGGGACAATAGTGGTTTGGGGCCTGCAACGCCTCAGACTGGAAATGTGTAGAGAGAGTGGTGAGGACAGCAGAGAGAATCATCGGGACAGCACTTCCTTCCATCAATGACACTGCTCGTAGATGCTGCCTGACCAGGGCTCAGACTATCATAAAAGACCCCTCCCACCCCCATCATGGACTGCTCTCCCTGCTGCCCTCAGCAGCTTCAAATGCAGAACATCCAGATTCCACAACAGCTTCATCCCTAACATCATAAGACTGCTAAACTCCCAATAATTCTCCCCCCATACATACGACACCACTCACTTTACATGGACACAGAACTCTATTGCACTGAGTAACTATTACTGAACTACTATACTGTCTGTTTCACTGTTACAATACATCCTGCTGATATTTACTATTCATATTGTCTTACATATAATCTCTCTGTACATATGTTTCTGTTGCTGCTACATTTCTGACAAACGTCACAATATTTTATTTATTTATTTTATTCGGTTTCTGTTTCTTTTATCTTTATTTAATCCTATTTTATACTAACTCCACATGAGGTGGACCTGTAGGTCTCTGCAGGGCTGCAGCTTTGTGTTTCCTGCTTTAGCTGAGCAGAGTGCGCTCAGTCCGCTCAGCAGAAGGCCTTCAGTAATGCAGTGCTGGCTCCCTCTAGCGGTCACTACAGGAAGCATCACCAACAGAGCTGATCACATGATGAAACATCAGCTGGAACGAATCTCTGTCAGACCTGCTGCTCGTCACAAACTCCCAAAGAGAAACAGAAGAAAGTTCAGCAGAAGCTTCAACAGAGTCAAAATGCTGCTGCTGATCCAGTGAAGACACTCTGAGCAAACTGATTTCATGAAGCACATTTTATTCAGGATTCACAGGAAGCTGCAGCACTCAGGATGCTTTCATGGAACTTTTACCAATGACTTCTTCTCTTCTTATTTAACTGTTGCTCAGAGGAATCTTTGTCTCTTTCTGCCCTTTCAGTCGTACATGTACAAGACAAACCCTTTCACAATAAAACAGGAAATCAAAATCTGCCTGCTTCCTTTGTCTTCAGCCAGTTTGTCTTTGTCTTCTGGTGGAGCGCATAGACATATTATCGACTGCTGGCTGCCTATTGGCGCTGACGAGCCGTGCGGCCGCCATCTTGAACCGGTCAACCGCTCCACTCAGTCTAATCTGTTTGGCAGGAGCAACGAGCTGTCAGCGCATTTAATTAATTATAACTCACTGAATACCGAACTGATTTTCACGCAGTTTTTTTTGCTGCAAAGGTTATACATGTAGCTATGACCCAGGATACATTTCGGTGTATTTTAATGTTCACAGTGGGCTTAACAATAATAGAATATTCTGATATATGATATAAAGTGACCAGACGTCCGAGAACATTACATAATCCCCGAAAAGGGTGGAAACGGGGACATTTCCAGTTTGACTATTAATTGTTTTTCCATTTTAAATTAATACTATTATTTCTATTCCAAGTTTTTTTTCTGTATTTAGCCAGGGACAGGCAGCCAAAAACAGGGACTGTCCATTAAGTCTGGGACGTCTGGTCACCCTATGATATGTGATGTACGAACACGTTCTTCTACATCTCCTCCTCCCAGCCCTTGACATTTAGTAGACCAATACACACACACGAAAACTTTGCATGAGCTAAAAGCCCTGAAAGAGGACTGTTTTACAGAGCTTTTTTCTCGTGCTCCCTTTCTGCAGTTCAAGATATGTGAGTTTGGCAATGTGGTGCAGCCTGATCCTGAGAAACACAGACACAACCAATGACAACAAGTCAGAACGATGGCTGTCGATGCCAAACTGTCTCCTCAATGTGTCCCCGAGCAGAAAAACACCCTCCGGTCCAATCGCCTCCCGGACGATGTGTGTGACATCTTAAGAGCTTGCACTGTTGAAGCTCAACGTCTCTGCAGCCCTCAGCACCTAATAATAATAATAATAATAATAATAATAATACAAAAACATAATACATTATATTTATATAACCCTTTACACAGTGCTCAAAGACCTTAAAATGCAAATATGGAATATAATTTATCAAGTCTCAGCTCATAGACTGTATATAAACAGCTCATAGCCGGTGAACACCGGCCGGTGCAGTAAACATAGCCTAACGTTAGCTAGCTGGCTACGATTTCAGTACAGTGATTCAAAGATCCTCGCTCCTTCTCAACTCTCTGGTAATTTTCTATTCACAAAATACAACCAATAGTAAGGAAATGTTAAATCTTACTTGTGAAAAGTAATCTCCCGAGCCCTGCTTGCGATGGTCCGCCGATTTAAGCATAAATATGCTGCACAGCGCTCTGACATAATGCTTTCTTCAGCTGCGCGACTGGGAGTTTGACCGGTCCAAGATGGCGGCCGCATTTCTCGCGTCCCGGCGGTCGATGCGGCGTCTATGTATATTATGTCTATGGTGGAGCGTACCAGCCCTTTCTCTGTCTTTACCTGTGTCTTGGATTTCCTGCCTTTTGGATTTTGTTTCTTGCCATTATTAAAGCTTAAAAACATTAAACTGGTGTCTCGTGCAGATGAGAGCTAGAACTCAAATACCAGATGACACAATCTTCATAATGTCAGCAGATCTTTATTGTTTGCAGCTCAGAGCATCATCAGCATTACACAGGTGTGACTGAGGAGAGGCAGTCTGTCCTCAGCTCTTATAGGACTTTGATACAACACACATTAACTGTAATCTTCTTTATTATTGAGAAAGATATTAAGATATATTATTAACATTCTCAGAACACAGGAAGAGGTTTCAACCCCTCCAGGCTAAACTCCTTTATAATGAGTTCACTTTAGTTTCCCAACAGCTTCAACATTGTGATATCATGGTGGATATATAAGACACATCTATTCATACTAGCAGAAACATAATCAGAGTGGAAAAAACACACGATTAGAAGAGAAAAAAGAAATGGATTTAGTCCAACAGGATCTGACTGTGTTTAGTTTGTGATGTGGGGGAGGGAGGGAGCTGTTGTACTCAGCATGAAACACCAGGGGGCGTCCTCACTCCTTTAAACCAGAGCTGCTAGCTGTGTCCCAGGTGGATCCAGGGCAGGAGGAGAAAAGCTGATGGAAGAATCCAGAGAGAAAACTAACAGCTGTTCAACACCAAATAAATCCTGCTGACATGATTCAGCTCTGAAGTTAATCTGCACAGTGACTCACTATTGGTGAGCAAACATGAAACTACAAGAACAGCAGCAGCCACAGAGGGCGCTGTTTCCAGGAAGTACACATCTGACATTTAAAAGGTGATTACATTTGAATTTCCTCATCAAGTTATGACATCATCATCACACTTCATAGAACTATAATGAAAAAGACACTTCTGTCCAGTTTGACAACAAGGACTCTTCCAACAACTGGTGTTTTTCTGTCTGAAGTTCTTCCATTTGCTTTTCTAAAGTTCCCATATGGTCTGTTGTCTCCTCACAGCCTGCTTTCATAGTCGTCTCTTAGTCTCATTTCTACACATACATAGATTCTCCTTTCTCATGATATTTTACAGGACACTTCCCTTTACATTTAGTGCAGCGGCCACTTCTCAAGACCTCACAGCTTGCTACACCGCCCCAATATGTACATGGATAGTGACAGTTCATCTCACATTTTGTGCAGATGACAGCTTGTTTTCTAAAAAAACCCCAAAACCTTTCGGTCAGTTCTTTCGACATTTCTTGTTGGTGTTTCTTCTGAGCTTCTTGAGTCTGTTGGATTTAAAAAAAGAAGGAAACAAGCTGATTATTTTCATTTCTGGCAATCTTTTTTCAAAAAGAGCATTTTTAGGTGTCAGAGCGTCTGAGTGTTTGATGAGAGCAATAATGTTAATGTTTTTTTCCAAACAGTCTTAGTTTTAAGTTTAATTACACCTCCACTGTGGTCATTACTGTTTTAGCACATGACTGTTTACCCACTCACTGACGACATGAATTAACAGTTTAGAAAACAGAAGCAGCTTCACAGTTCACAGATGGAGGCATCAACATGTTTCAGAGTTAAACTTGTTCACAACATCTGCTGCACTTACTGTGGAAATATCACCTGTCTGTCTGGAGGGAAGACTTTCTACGTTCTTTAATTATGGATTGGTTTGACTGGAGACGTTACGATTCTCCTCGACACTGCGCTGTTTCAGTTGATACCATAAAGGTATTGAGTAGCGATACCAATCCCTACTTTTGGACAACCCCAAGCCTTATTTGTCCATTGATGGACTAAATTATGGTAAATAAATTTGCGTAATTATGCTGTCATTCCCACCCCACTGCTCACATCGGCTCCAACCATTAGAAGTTAGTATTAATTGTTTTTAACAATCCAGTGTGACAGTTTATCTGCCGATGGGGCAAATTGTCACAAGTGCACACTCTATATTCAACACTGTATACTGAGATAAGATATGAAGCTGTAATGAAAACAAAATATGTGCCCAAGACTTCCTTCTTTCATTTGGTATGACATTTATACAATTGTGATGGATGGAACCCAGTAAATGTTAAACAGTGTAAAAAAGTGTGACAGCATACCGCCATATTTCCCCAGACATGACCATATTTGGACGAGAGGGTGGCACTAGCTAGCTTGGATAGCAAGTTGCATCTGTATTTCATACTATGATATTAACTAAGACGCCAATCAAATTTTGGCTAGTGACAAACAAAATGCACTTACTGGAAAAATTAACAGCCAACTTCTGAAAAGATTTTTCAACAGTGCTTGTTAAACGCTACCCGGGTTTCAATGTTGATTCCATCACCATTTAAAAGTTATTGTAGTAACTTAAATTAATAGTGAAATAAATAAATAAATAATGTTTAATAGATCACATAAACACCATTGAATTTCCTGCGTGACAATTTTAACTTTAATCAGTGTTATTGTAGAATAAACATAAAACACTGATAAATGAAGACATCTAAAAAAAATCTGTTATGTCAAGTGAATCTTTTTTCAGTCTAAAATCTAAAAAGTCTAAAATCCTGATCTTAACATTAGAAAGTATTTCATCATTCCTCTTCTTACCGTGTTGCTGACTTCAGGAGGGTCTGTGACGCTGACGAGGCAGGACGTGTTTTTATCCCAAAGGCAGGGAGGCTGTGTGTTCACGTGATTTCCCAGAACCTCTCCAGATGGAACCTCCCCTTCCCCTGATCCGAATCTAATGTTATTCTTGTTCCCAAAAAAACCCCCCAATGCAACAGACATGAGAAGAATAAAGCAGGTGAAGGCGTTAACAAAATACAGATGGGACATATAAAAGGAAAAAACTGCAGAAAACAGAGAAGGAACCTCGAATGCAGATGTTTGCTGCTGCAGGGCTCACTGAAGAGCTCAGTTTCACACGTGTAGAAGATTTGACATGTAAAAGAATTTTAACACCAAGTCTGTATTTTTCTCACATTATATTTTTTAATCATCTTTTGAAAACCACTTTGCACAGAAACCTTGCACATTGAGTTCAATGCATTTAATTATTTTATTCATTCCAAAAATCACAATTCAAGGCACAATGGAAAAAAGGAGTGATGATTTTGTGGACCCCTCATCTGTCTGCAGCTTCTGTTTTTACGCTGCCTCTCGCTTCTTCTCTCTCATTTCCTCTGGAGGATCCTACTGAGGCCCCGCAGCTACCTGAAGGGGCCCAGCTGTCCTCCCTCCCTGTCTGTGTGCTGTCCTCATCCTCTGTTTAATGCATGTTCATCATCCACCTAAATGTTACTCTCTGACCCTGATCTGATCTGATCTGAGTGCTACAATGTTATTATGAGGCGAAAATCAGACCTTTTCTAAAAACTTTAATGACAGACATAAACTTCAGAGTTGGTGTATAAATATGGTGGATTTAATTCTCATCTTCAGATCTATGTAGTGATGCCTGTGATGCTAAATGTCCTTTTGTTCTGTCTGGCTGCGTTTGTGTTTCTTATTAACTGCTTGGAGGAATGATGTTCATCCTCCAGAGTTCCACAGATATAAGGAGAAAGGGGAAGATGTTTGCTTATCTTCCAGCCCACCTTGTTCGTGTTCCCAGTCCAGAACAGCCTATATCTACACGCTCACCTGCCTGTTCCCCAGCCCCCCGACCTCCTGCTCTGCACTCAACTGCTTTCCCCTCTCCTGTGTTTCTTGTTGATCCAGTCTGTCTTCTCTCTGTGTTTGTGTTCTGGGCGTTTTTTGTCTTGCGGCTAATCACCTGTAAATCATCCGTTATGAAGACCTGGCAGCGTTTCTACCCCGGCTCTTTTCTCCCTCTAACCTTGTTCCACAGAGTTGGACTACCACAGAAAACAGAAGTGTTTCTGAGGACTTTGACAGGTGAGCAAAACTGTGCCAAATGCATTCACATTGTACAGAAGTAGGTGGCTAGGAAGTAGGAGAGGTTGCTTTCCCCTCTCCTGGGTTTTTGTCAGTCCTGTCTGTCTCTTTGTTTGTTCTCTCTCTTGCTGCTAATCACCTGCAACTTATCCAGTATCAAGACCTTGTAGTGTAATGAGCTCTTCACTCGACTCCATGTCCCATTTCTGTGTCCTTCATTTGGGTTTCTAGGATTCTGGTATCAGATCAGATTTCCACACCAGGTCAGAATGTAGTTCAATCCAGTTCTAAAGGTGTAACCTCAAGGTTCTCACTCAAACATGTGTCTGTGCACCTTAAACTCCTGCTGATGAAGATGATGGTGAGAAGACACATCATCTCCTGGACTGTTTGGTCAGAGGAACAATCTGCTACAGAAGCTTCACCTACAGGCAGTGTGTCTCACCCTACACCCAAACTAAAAGCTTCTTCTGAAGCTCTATCTGACCAAAGGCCTTCATGCTTGGTAGACCAGGAGGTCAGCAGTCTGAGGCCTACTCAAGTAAAGTACTTATACTTTTCACAAAACAAATACTCAAGTAGACGTAGAAGTAGTCATTAAACTTTTGTAGTTGAGTAAGAGTACAAAAGTACTTACTAAAAAATTACTTGAGTTGCGATTAACTTATGGCGTTTTTCCATTAGAGTACCAGCTCAACTCGCCTCGACTCTTTTCCATTGCATTCTCAATTTAACTGGTCATCATAGCGACACCACACACAACTGCCACGACATAATATTCAATGGACAAAAGACAAATATAGGCCTATTGCTAACATGCCTGACTCATGAGCTGAGCTGATGTGATAAGTTCAGCTAAGGCAACATCTCTTGGCCATATAACCTAATGTACTGATGGAGACACTACAGGTGAACACGGTAACATTTGTGTCTAATAACATCATCACAATCACCACATTGATATGCAAATTAGGCGTTAACTAATTAAAATGTGCTAATTTGCACACATTTGACAAGTCGCTGCAGGTGAATGGGATAAAGAAAATAACTAAAGCATATCACCTCAGAACTTCCCCAGTTAATGACTCACATCAAGAGTATTTTCCTCTTTGTAAATATGCAGATTAGCTTGTTTTGGTTAACTTAGAAGAAATCTATAGATTCTAAATTCTTGAAGTTTTCTTTCCATTAGAGTAAAAAAAGACAAAACTGACCACTCCATGAAAAAAGTGCCTTAAAAAGTAACTTCATAGTTTTGACGGTCGCCTCCTCATCTAATAACTCTGCATTCTGTTAGTTTGTTGTGTGCTGACAGATCCTTAAACGATACAGACGGCCCTCTCTGAAATGTGAAACTACGTAAGTCCTACGTAAATTAAAATAGCACTTGCTCCCACCTTTGACCAGCTACCAACACAGCTAGTGGGCTACAAGTTCAACTGCCCCTAAAGAACATGTAACTGCAGCAGCGAGTTAAAACATGATTTATTCACACTGAGTGGAACACGTTTTATTTGCTTTCAGTAAAAATCAAAGTCACAATTCACAGAAAAGATACTTCATAACATATTTAAGCTGACAGTTTTATGCAAAGTGACTTACAATAAGCGCCTTCAACATGTGGATAAAAGCCAAACGTTACAAGAATCATGCATCAAGAGCTTCATTTAGAAACAACAAGATTTAGAGTTTAGTTTTGGTTCTGGACCCAGGTGCAGTCAGAACAGATGAGTTTCAGTTTGTGATGGAACGTGTAGAGTTTCTGCCGTGCTGATGTCAGTGGCAGAGCAGCTCCTGGTGGATATGAGATCGAGTCGGTTATCAGCTTAGTGGGGAGGAAGGAGTTAATGTGTAAAACACCACACATTCTTTTACAGTAACATCATAATCCCAACAACCAATGAACCTTAACAGATCCAGAGACTCCCCCAGAGTCAGACCCCCCCGACTCCCCCTCCTCTCTCCTTACAGTAAAACATAAAAGGATCAACATGTTTCCACATGAAACATGTGAACTAGTCATTCTAAACATGTAGACACAAGGAGAAACCAGAGGACTCATTCATTTATATAAATAACTTTAATGAAAAGCACAAACAAGCAGCTGACAAACACAGACAGCCTAAATTTGTGTGTGTCTGTGTGGGTTTGTGCAGAACTGATATAATATTCTTTGTGTGGATCATCAGTGGTGATAAATGATTAGAACGTCCCGGAGGTGAACTCACAGCTGTGCAGCCTGGAGCAGCCCCACACAGTCAAAATGGTATGCATATAAAACATTAACAGAATAAACAACGTTTGTAAATTCTTGCAAATCAAGTTAGTTCATGTCAAAAAGACGTTTTACAAAGGATGACCAGGAGTCCCCTCAGTCCCAGAGTCTGTTAACTTAAATGTTCCTGTGAAGGACAAAATAATCTTACCAGGTGGAAGCAGGTCAATAATGCAGAAGTGACCCACACAGTCTCACTGTAGTCCGTTCAGATAAAGGCTCTTGTCTCGCAGTAAGCCAGAGAGTTTTCCAACAGATAATCACAGTTAGCGATGTATTTATTTGTTGGAGAGGTCCTGGAAATCCTGCTGAGCAGAGCCCACTGAACAGGACTGCCTCACCTGACCGTGCGCTCCATACACCGAAGGAAAAACATCACTTCCTTCTAAATATGAGTGAAAGGCAAATAATGAGAGAATTAATCATAACAGTTCATTTTAAAACCTGAGTTTACAGAACAGGCTGCTGATACTATGTACAGCATTTATTATGTGAGGAGAGATAATAAACATAACAGGTTCACCATCACAGCTAGTGAGTATCAGTGGTCTGTAATAAGAAGTGTAACAGTGACGTCACGTAAAACTTCCACATGAAGCCGTAGTGAAAATGGTTGATAGGTTTTACCTGAGGTCTGTTGCTATGGTGATTTAATCTGCATCTCTAAACTGCTCTGAGCTTCCTGGTTAACTTGAAATTACTCATATATGTGGGCAACTGTACTTAGTGTTAATGAGATGAATTAATACATACCACTTTATAAAATATTTTTATATTGCATCCTGACTTGTTTCACTGTGGTTACAGATGAAATGACATTTTTCTAAACATAATAGCAGCCTCTGTGATTTAGGGAGAAGATCTTAATTAATCAACAGGCTAATTTTCCTCTTAAATTTACCACTTTAATATTGGACAGTTTTTTTCTGGAATATTTCCCGACTCCCTGGCTGGTTTTATTACAGTGGACGTCATCTACAGTTGTCCCTTTACATCCTAATCTTATTACACCCAAAAGTAGAGTCCATAAAAAAACACGGTTAAGATGATTACAGATTTAGTGAATTCACTGCCAACGACTTTAAATTGTATTTGTTTGCCGGCACGTGTTACTTTTTGCCGTTAACGTTGCTCCTCATATCCTGATATAATCAAAGTTATTCTTCTGGGGAAAATACAGAGCATGTGCTGTTATGAAAAAACTCAAACACACCCCAGTTAGGTGAATGTGCACAAATGCCAATTAACACCAATTCAACCAACATCTTTTTCACCATTGTAGTTTAACACCAGTGTAGCAGTCAGGTTTGCTTGTTAACCCTGAGTTAACTCTGAGTAGGTTGAACTCCCTTTGTAGTCCAGGCCACTGGCTTCTATCCAGGAGATTGTGGTTAATTATTGGGTTAGTGTTGTATAATGCAGCAAATTATTGTTTGGTTTATAAACTATTATAGAAACAATGACAAACAATTTAATCGTATTATTGGCTTGTATAAAATAACCTAACCCATGACACAAGTCATGAAAGTCAGTCCAGCTGATCTAGTCCTGGACTCACCTCCTCCTCAGCTGGTTCCAGCTCCAGATCCAGCTAAGGAGCCCAGGCTCCGGATCCAAAAGAAAAGGAAGAAGAGGCTGATGCCTCACGGGCAGGAAACTGAGCTGAGGGTAAAACTCCTGCTGAAACATGTCACTGCAGCAACAGAGAGGAGAGGAACCAGCCAAAGATTAAATTGCCACAGGTACAGAAATGCCAACGATGAAAGGAATCACAACGGCTCACGTGACGTCTTCACAGACACAGTTGGAGCAGATTTTAAAAGACACGATTACAACAACTGAAACAAAATGCTGATGAGCAAATCAGCTCAAGCAGAACTTCCACTGAACATATACTTCACACCAGCCATATAAGAAAGCAGAAAGCTCTGCAGTCTCTACTTTGATTAACTTTACAGTAGAGAAACGATCCTGAGGTAAAGCAGAGATCACTGCATAACGGCTTTCCCAGAACAACAAATCATGTTTACATGCAAGATCAGATCATGTAGAGCTCTCCAAGCTCGCTTGAGCATCACCACCTTATCGCCACAGCGGTCTGAAATTAAGTTCACCAGAAAGGACATTTTCTAAGCCGGACGAGGCGTACAAGGACATGGACAGTGCAGTGGGAGAAGAGATAATGGCAAACGTGGACATTGGAACAGAGATTGTCCTAAAAGGGTTTAGTTTAGTTTCCACAGTAACTATTAGCAGTTTAAACCTACCAGGGGACATTACGATATTGACGGTTCAACTCAGATTGAGTTGAATTGAAAGACAGTGGCAGTTATATGTGTACATGGCATCATGTATGATAAATTATTAAACAGGTATACTAAAAATGGATTAATAGAACCATATAATCTGGACAAAGAGAGCTGCCACTGGTGTTTTGTTTCTTTTTCTCCTCCTCTATGGTTCCTGTTCTACGCAGAGTCCAAAGGACACTACAGGAAGGAACCCACCGAGCTGCTTCAGGTGCTACGTCCTGTGCATGGGTCAGTAGACTGGATGAACCTGGGAATTAAATCTCTGTCTGCCAATGAATACAAAGCCTTTTTTCATCTATTTCCAAACCATAAAGAAGGAGACAACGATTTTGTAGACAAGTGATCCAAATAATAAGAACTAACTCTGCTCTAACCTTCTGTTTCTGTCGTGAAGTTTGAAGAACAGCTTTACTAAATCAGCACGTTTGTAATTCCAGCTTGTTACAGATGTTGTTGTGAACTTGACCCTGAAACAGGAATCTGTTCATATTTAAGATTCAAGATTCAATACTTTATTGCCATACAACTCGGTGAAAGTTGTTAGGGATTTGCTTCAGTGTGCTCGTAACAAGACATCAACAAGATACAACCAAAACATAAAACAAATATATACACAACGATATCCCGCATGGGATGACACTTTCCACAGGCAGATAAAAAAAGAACAACACACCGCTTACCGCATACCTGGATAACAGTCCAGGAGGCTAAGGTGGCTGATGTCAGATAGAAGTGACAATTTACATATGGATACAGAGCGCAAATCCACAATTTTACAATAAATAGATAAATAAAAAACAACAACTCCAACATGGTTAGTATAAAAACATATGAAATGTACAATAAAATTCCTATAAAACAATGTGCAAGTTATGCAGACTCGTTAAAAGAACCTTTTCTTCCCCTGAGGAACTGGTTCAGGTTTTGAGAGCTGTTTAGAGCTTTAATGGCTCTGCAGTTTGTGCTGTTGAGGAAGCGGGAGGTTTTTGTCTTAATAGCTCTCAATCTTCTCCCTGATGGGAGTGTGATTTTTTCAGTGTGATGGGAATCAGTGATTTTTGAGGCGGAATTAACTATCCTGTCTAGCTGTGACCTCTGCTGGACAGTAGAGTTGCCAAACCAGACAGTAAAAGAAAAAGTAAGGACACTCTCGATAGAACTGTAACATACCCTTACAAGCTACCCCAAATTTCCTCAGCTGGCGAAGAAAAAAGCCTCTGATGGGCTTTTTTGATAATGTTGTTTATATTGTGATCCCATTTTAAAGAAGATGATATCATTGTACCTAAAAACCTAAAACTGTCCACCTGCTCCACCACCTCCCCATTAATGTGCACGGGCTGGGACGGCTTCCCCTTTCTGCGGAGATCAACCACTAACTCCTTAGTTTTAGAGACATTTAGCTCTAAGTTGTGGTTGGAACTCCATTCAATCAATGAGAGGACCTCTTTCCTGTAGGCAACATCATCATCATCCCCAGAAATGAGCCCACTACTGTTGTATCATCTGCAAATTTAAACATTTTAACAGAATCAGAGTGTGATGTGCAGTCATTTGTGTACAGCGAATATAAAAGAGGAGACATGACACAACCCTGGGGGGCTCCAGTGTTAATGTACTTAACCTTGGAGATGTTATTACCTATTTTGACCACTTGTGTTCTCTGCACCAGGAAATCTAAGATCCAGTGACATAAGGAATTATGGACCCCCATTTGTTGACATTTCAGAAAAAGTTTCCTGGGTAATATTGTATTGAAAGCCGAGCTATAATCTATGAAAAGGATCTTCGCGATAGTCAGCCTGTGACCTACAGATGCTGTAGGATGGAATGGAGACAGGAGAAGGATACAGCGTCCTCAACAGACCTGTTTGCCCTGTAGGCATATTGGAAGGGTCGAGCCTGACCACGCTGGACAGATGTTTACATACTATTCTCTCAAAGATTTTCATTATAACATACGTCAGTGCTACAGGTCGGTAGTCATTCAGGCAACTTATGATGTTTTTTTGGGCACAGGTATTATGACAGCAGACTTAAAACATTGAGGGACAGTACATTCCCTCAAGGACCAGTTAAATATGTCTGTAAAGACTGGGGCCAGTTCATCTGCACAGTGTTTAATAGGAGCAGAGGATACAAGGTCAGGACCTGCAGCTTTCCTGCAGTTCTGATTACGCAGTAAGAGCCTAACCTCATCCTCCTCTATTACAAAAGGAGGACTGGGGGTACTGATGTTTACTGGTTTGGTGATGTCATTAACATAGTTTCTCTCAAAACGACAGTAAAACTCAGTGGCCCTCATTTATCAAAAGTGCGTACACCAAATTTCCAGCGTACACCTGGCGTACTCCCAAAACCACGGTGACTTTGACATTTATCAATATGGACGTTGGCGTACGGCACGCTCAAATCCTACGCCAGCTCAGGAGGTGGTGTAGGCTACATGTACGCAAGTTTTGAGTTAGAGCCGAAATGCGCAGAATTCATTTCCTAACAGCACAAAACGCACTGACAAACTAAAATACATGATATATTATGACCCACTGTGACAGAAACAACGTTTGAAACATTCATTTGTGTGTTTATATTTGAGCAGCACGGACTTTATACAGCCTACTGAGCAGTCAAAACATGCTTTGATTTGTATTTGGACTATTTTATCGTAGCTTTTGATGTCTTTTATTTGGGTTTGCTTTTAATAAAATGTGGACCTCCAATGAAAAGGCTGTGAGCAAAAAATGTTAAAACAACGAAGAGCATGAGCGGAAGGCTTGAAGCACTGAGACTGGCTGCCGACATGGACACAGCCCCACGGCCTTTAGGTGAGGCGGGCACAGACATGTCGCGCACAAAGCCCTGCATTTATTATCAGACAAACTCGCACAGCGAGCACCGACACCCCGCTAAAGGTCCCGCGTCCCCAGACTCTGGCATGCTGATCTCTGTTCATGTGAGAGTCCTGGGTCAGTGCGTAAAGCCCAGTCCTGGAGGTGATGGAGCAGCTTTTTATCAGAGCAACATTCTTTCATTTGGAGCTTATTTGGGACTTTGATGGGCGTTTTAGTGCTAAATCTCTTGGAGCACCACAAGGAGCCAGTTTATAATTCTAGGAACAGACCAAAACTTCTAGTTTGCACAGAACGCGCTCCACAAACAGGTGGTACAGACGTGGTGCAGCTCATCATTGTGTTTGGACAATGTTTCACTCTGAACATAAAAGAAAGGTTACACCGTGGATGGTCAGATCCAAGTTCGTGCCGGGCGTAATAGTCCCAGGACAGCGCAGAGCTGTTTCCCAAAGCCACAAAACATTATGAAGGCTTGCTTTGCACGCTGGGGGGACACCGCCCCGTATCTGTCCGTATGTCCTCCGTTCATCAAAGTAAACGCTCAGCGAGAGGCTCTTGGCCCGAGCCCTGCTCCTCCGGGACGAGCGCACCCTCCTCTGGGGCTGACAGCGCACTGGTCCGCTCCAGCGAGGTTGACAGCGCGCGGTGGTCCCCCTGACTCCAGCACTGGCTCTCCGGCTGGACCTGAACTGTTTATGGCTCATCTGACCGCTCGTGTCCAGTTTTAAGCGCAGTGAACATTTTGTTAAAAATGTGTCCAGTTTAAATCATCGAATAAAAAATTATTAAATTGTTTTCAAATGAAAAACCTCGTAATATTAAAATGCACAATATTTTTGAACATTTATGCCGGGGAGGGGCTCTAGTAGTGAAACTAAACATTTAATCTTTATTTAAATCTGTCAAAACAACATAATATTTTGTTTCTGAAGTTTTAACTTGTGGACTTCCTGCTCCAAACCATGTATTTCTTGCCGGTATTCCGTCAGTCCCTGCCGTAAAGTCCTGGGTGCAGCCTCCTGAAGCTTGAATAATTGGGGGCGTTTCATTCAAATTACGCACGTTTTCAGCCGCCGCATTTATCAACACCAGGTGGTGCGTACACCTGGATTTCAAAGGTACGCACAGCTTCATAAATCAGGCGCTGAGAACAGTGTAAGCATAATCTCACGCACAAAAATACGCCCGTTTCTACGCAAGAATGATAAATGAGGGCCATTGAGACTATCAGGCAGGTTACGATCATCACTGACCACTGACGCTGTGCTAGTATAGTTGGTAATCTGCCTCAGACCCTCCCATACCCCTCTATTGTCATTAGCCTCTAGTTTGCTTTCCAGCTTGTGCCTGTAGTCAGCCTTGGCCTTACTAACAGCTTTCTCAAAGTCATATTTAGCCGCCTTGTATAAATCTCTATCCCCATTCTTATAGGCGTTATGTTTATTTTTCCATAGATGTTTAATCTCTCTGCTAAACCATGGCTTATTATTGCTGTACACAGTCACTGACTTTGTAGGAACACATACATTCTCAGAAAAATTGATATAGGCATTAACCACCTCAGCAAATTCACTTAGATCACAACACGACTCTTTAAAAACAGACCAGTCCGTATTATCAAAACAGTCCTTGAGTGCACA
This sequence comes from Lepomis macrochirus, assembly GCA_024633595.2. NCBI lineage: Eukaryota > Metazoa > Chordata > Actinopteri > Centrarchiformes > Centrarchidae > Lepomis > Lepomis macrochirus. The sequence continues at coordinate 27,773,457 of JALXJV020000019.1, forward strand.
GATGGCTTGAGAAGACCATTGTTTAACTACCTTAGTTTTTGTTTTTACAGATTTTAATTTCTGTCGATGCTCAAGGATCAAAAGGACAGTATTATGGTCTGACTGCCCCAAGGCAGCCCAGGCTACTGCATGAAAGGCATTAGCAATAGTACAATAACACTGGTCCAATACTTTATCATACCTGGTGGGTACCCGGATCTGCGGTTTAAACCTGGGCAGAGACTGCTTCAAGTTGACGTGGTTAAAGTCCCCTAGAATCAACACCGTAGCATCCGGATAAGAGTTTTCTACATTCATGATGTGGGCAGAAAGGTGTTGGGCTGCCTCAGACTCAGTAGCTTGAGGACGTATATAAACAGCAACCAGTATGATAGAAGTAAAGTCCCTTGGTAGGTAAAACGGTCTACATTTTATAGTAAGCGTCTCGAGAACTGGAGAGCAGGCCTGTGCGATCACTGTTGTGTCCGTGCACCACCTCTCGTTCACGTAAAAACACACACCGCCACCTTTGACCTTCTGAGAAGCCTCGGCGCGGTGGAGAGTGAAGCCGTTCTGGCGTAAGAGTCCAACTTTAGATGGTAGTTCAACATATTATCTCGTATGTGAAGGAGGGCCAGCCTTTCATATTTTATCTGCCCATAGACGTAATCCACTTGAAAACATGACACTAACAAACATATCGACAAACAGAGCAGCACCATGTCGCCATAGGACGGCGCCATCTTATTTCACACATGATATGTGTGAAATAAGACTTTAGACTTTGATGCTGAGCTTCCTGTTTCTTTTACCAATGACTTCTTCTCTTCTTATTTAACTCATAGTGTCATACAGCAATCAGACCAACAACAACAAACCAACACCCAGACAACTGCATTACCAAGACAAACATCTCCAGAGTGCTCTACAGATTATACTAAGGTGCAGCTCCCCAACACCCAGTTAATGTTGAGCACCATCGCCCCCGGTACAGGGGGCAGCACATAATTTCCGCACAAAATGCAAATGGGAAATTCATGTCTGCTAATATCGCATCGCCTATCTATGCTACACACCTCTTTGAAGCTAGGAGGCTCATCTAAGCTCAAACCAACCATTTTTATCCACAGCAAACACCAATCAAACACAAAGCATCTAAATAAGCCAATATAATATAAACATCCAGTTATTTCTAATCACAACATGATTGAATATCCTCATGTCCAACCTCTCAAACCAAAGCTCATCTCCCCCCGATATCAGCTGTACAGCTCATATTACTCAAATCACCAACAGTATAGACTAATTACCGGGATAAAAGTAACAACAAACAAGCCAACATGCATACAATCCAGTAGTAGTGTCTAATGGTAAAATAAATGTTAATTTACAATGGATTTATGTTCCATAGCTTCTGACCTTTCAAAGGAGACCAGTATTATGCATCTAGGCCAAATTAAGTTATTCCTGATTCATTTTGGGTTTGTTATTTTGGCGTTTTTCCTGGAAAAGGGTGGCTGTCCCCAACAGGCTAAGAAATCCAATCCTAGTACCAATACCAATACCCCTCCCATCATCACCACTTTCTACAGAGGGACAATAGTGGTTTGGGGCCTGCAACGCCTCAGACTGGAAATGTGTAGAGAGAGTGGTGAGGACAGCAGAGAGAATAATCGGTACAGCACTTCCTTCCATCAATGACACTGCTCGTAGATGCTGCCTGACCAGGGCTCAGACTATCATAAAAGACCCCTCCCACCCCCATCATGGACTGCTCTCCCTGCTGCCCTCAGCAGCTTCAAATGCAGAACATCCAGATTCCACAACAGCTTCATCCCTAACATCATAAGACTGCTAAACTCCCAATAATTCTCCCCCCATACATACGACACTAGTCACTTTACATGGACACAGAACTCTATTGCACTGAGTAACTATTACTGAACTACTATACTGTCTGTTTCACTGTTACAATACATCCTGCTGATATTTACTATTCATATTGTCTTACATATAATCTCTCTGTACATATGTTTCTGTTGCTGCTACATTTCTGACAAACGTCACAATATTTTATTTATTTATTTTATTCGGTTTCTGTTTCTTTTATCTTTATTTAATCCTATTTTATACTAACTCCACATGAGGTGGACCTGTAGGTCTCTGCAGGGCTGCAGCTTTGTGTTTCCTGCTTTCAAGTACCCCTGACTGCAGTGTGCAGATCGGGGCCGGGCTCAACGTGGGTCAATGTGGGCGGGGTCAAACGTGTACAATAGCGTTGCAGCACAAAGGAGGCTAACCCTACCTGCTAGGTCGACATGCATATATTTACTGACTTAGGTTTAGGCACTAACTAATGTCATGGTTGAGGTTAGGGAAATTGCCCCGGGGAGGCTGTCAACTCCTTAAATAAAAACATCGCTAGCTACCTAGCTAGTTAGCGACCGGAAGCACTGCTCGCGCATCCGGTCACCCGGGGGCGTCACATACACACGCTGCCGGGATGCGTCTCATCATACACACGTACCTGGGGCGTAAAGTATACACGCAAAATCGCCGTTGTAGACGGCTTTCCCAAAGCGTGTATATGTGAGCATGAAAAGCAAAAGCATGAGAACAGGCTGAATCAAGAGATCAGGGGGTGACATACGACATAATTTTTACTTAAAAATCGTAACACAATTGAAGCTCTTAACACAGACACCTTATTTAATTATTTCATTTAATTTGTTTTTTGACAGGGACAGTGCTCATTAATTAACAGCTGTACTGTAAATGAGCCAGAGTTAGTTCAACAGGCTAATTTCCATCCATTTCCACGAACGTAAATCTCAAGTGAAGACGAGGGAGACTGGGCTTCTCGTGCTTCTTGGAAGGGCAGTGCTCGGTGTGGGCGGAGTCAAACGTTTGACCCCCGCCCACATTGACCCACGTTGAGCCCCGCCCCGATCTGCACACTGCAGTCAGGGGCTTCTCCCTGCTTTAGCTGAGCAGAGTGCGCTCAGTCCGCTCAGCAGAAGGCCTTCAGTAATGCAGTGCTGGCTCCCTCTAGCGGTCACTACAGGAAGCATCACCAACAGAGCTGATCACATGATGAAACATCAGCTGGAACGAATCTCTGTCAGACCTGCTGCTCGTCACAAACTCCCAAAGAGAAACAGAAGAAAGTTCAGCAGAAGCTTCAACAGAGTCAAAAAGCTGCTGCTGATCCAGTGAAGACACTCTGAGCAAACTGATTTCATGAAGCACATTTTATTCAGGATTCACAGGAAGCTGCAGCACTCAGGATGCTTTCATGGAACTTTTACCAATGACTTCTTATCTTCTTATTTAACTGTTGCTCAGAGGAATCTTTGTCTCTTTCTGCCCTTTCAGTCGTACATGTACAAGACAAACCCTTTCACAATAAAACAGGAAATCAAAATCTGCCTGCTTCCTTTGTCTTCAGCCAGTTTGTCTTTGTCTTCTGGTGGAGCGCATAGACATATTATCGACTGCTGCTGCCTATTGGCGCTGACGAGCCGTGCGGCCGCCATCTTGGTCCGGTCAACCGCTCCACTCAGTCTAATCTGTTTGGCAGGAGCAACGAGCTGTCAGCGCATTTAATTAATTATAACTCACTGAATACCGAACTGATTTTCACGCAGTTTTTTTTGCTGCAAAGGTTATACATGTAGCTATGACCCAGGATACATTTCGGTGTATTTTAATGTTCACAGTGGGCTTAACAGTAATAGAATATTCTGATATATGATATAAAGTGACCAGACGTCTGAGAACATTACATAATCCCCGAAAAGGGTGGAAACGGGGACATTTCCAGTTTGACTATCAATTGTTTTTCCATTTTAAATTAATACTATTATTTCTATTCCAAGTTTTTTTTCTGTATTTAGCCAGGGACAGGCAGCCAAAAACAGGGACTGTCCATTAAGTCTGGGACGTCTGGTCACCCTATGATATGTGATGTAGGCTATGATAGGTATATATATATATCACACACTATAAATATGATAGAGAAGCAGAAACAGATAGTCAGAGTCAGATATTTTAATAATTTGAAACAATGACAAACAAACAACATATGATTAAATTATATCTCCAGTCCACTTGAAGCTTTTTATATTTGTCTCTCTCTGTCACACTGTACGAACACGTTCTTCTACATCTCCTCCTCCCAGCCCTTGACATTTAGCAGACCAATACACACACACGAAAACTTTGCATGAGCTAAAAGCCCTGAAAGAGGACTGTTTTACAGAACTTTTTTCTCGTGCTCCCTTTCTGCAGTTCAAGATAGGTGAGTTTGGCAATGTGGTGCAGCCTGATCCTGAGAAACACAGACACAACCAATGACAACAAGTCAGAACGATGGCTGTCGATGCCAAACTGTCTCCTCAATGTGTCCCCGAGCAGAAAAACACCCTCCGGTCCAAATCACCCTCCTTCTCAACTCTCTGGTAATTTTCTATTCACAAAATACAACCAATAGTAAGGAAATGTTAAATCTTACTTGTGAAAAGTAATCTCCCGAGCCCTGCTTGCGATGGTCCGCCGATTTAAGCATAAATATGCTGCACAGCGCTCTGACATAATGCTTTCTTCAGCTGCGCGACTGGGAGTTTGACCGGTCCAAGATGGCGGCCGCATTTCTCGCGTCCCGGCGGTCGATGCGGCGTCTATGTATATTATGTCTATGGTGGAGCGTACCAGCCCTTTCTCTGTCTTTACCTGTGTCTTGGATTTCCTGCCTTTTGGATTTTGTTTCTTGCCATTATTAAAGCTTAAAAACATTAAACTGGTGTCTCGTGCAGATGAGAGCTAGAACTCAAATACCAGATGACACAATCTTCATAATGTCAGCAGATCTTTATTGTTTGCAGCTCAGAGCATCATCAGCATTACACAGGTGTGACTGAGGAGAGGCAGTCTGTCCTCAGCTCTTATAGGACTTTGATACAACACACATTAACTGTAATCTTCTTTATTATTGAGAAAGATATTAAGATATATTATTAACATTCTCAGAACACAGGAAGAGGTTTCAACCCCTCCAGGCTAAACTCCTTTATAATGAGTTCACTTTAGTTTCCCAACAGCTTCAACATTGTGATATCATGGTGGATATATAAGACACATCTATTCATACTAGCAGAAACATAATCAGAGTGGAAAAAACACACGATTAGAAGAGAAAAAAGAAATGGATTTAGTCCAACAGGATCTGACTGTGTTTAGTTTGTGATGTGGGGGAGGGAGGGAGCTGTTGTACTCAGCATGAAACACCAGGGGGCGTCCTCACTCCTTTAAACCAGAGCTGCTAGCTGTGTCCCAGGTGGATCCAGGGCAGGAGGAGAAAAGCTGATGGAAGAATCCAGAGAGAAAACTAACAGCTGTTCAACACCAAATAAATCCTGCTGACATGATTCAGCTCTGATGTTAATCTGCACAGTGACTCACTGTTGGTGAGCAAACATGAAACTACAAGAACAGCAGCAGCCACAGAGGGCGCTGTTTCCAGGAAGTACACATCTGACGTTTAAAAGGTGATTACATTTGAATTTCCTCATCAAGTTATGACATCATCATCACACTTTATAGAACTATAATGAAAAAGACACTTCTGTCCAGTTTGACAACAAGGACTCTTCCAACAACTGGTGTTTTTCTGTCTGAACTTCTTCCATTTGCTTTTCTAAAGTTCCCATATGGTCTGTTGTCTCCTCACAGCCTGCTTTCATAGTCGTCTCTTAGTCTCATCTACGCCTCACATACATAGATGTGACTTTCTCATGTTGTGATGCAGGACACCTCCCTTCACATACAGTGCAGCGGCCATTTCTCATGACCACACAGTTTGCTACACCCCACCAATCTTTACATGGATAGTGACAGTTCACATGACATTTTGTGCAGATGACAGCTTTTTCACTAATACACAAACCACATCTGGTAGGTTCTTTAACACAGTTATATCCACAAACTCTATAGCACGACATTTCTTGTTGGTGTTTCTTCTGAGCTTCTTGAGTCTGTTGGATCTAAAAAAAGAAGGAAACAGGCTGATTATTTTCATTTCTGGCACATTTTTGTTTTAAAAAGAGCATTTTTAGGTGTCAGAGCGTCTGAGTGTGATGAGAGCAATAATGTTCATGTTTTTTTCCAAACAGTCTTAGGTTTAAGTTTAATTACACCTCCTCTGTGGTCATTACTGTTGTAGCACATGACTGTTTACCCACTCACTGACGACATGAATTAACAGTTTAGAAAACAGAAGCAGCTTCACAGTTCACAGATGGAGGCATCAACATGTTTCAGAGTTAAACTTGTTCACAACATCTGCTGCACTTACTGTGGAAATATCACCTGTCTGTCTGGAGGGAAGACTTTCTACGTTCTTTAATTATGGATTGGTTTGACTGGAGACGTTACGATTCTCCTCGACACTGCGCTGTTTCAGTTGATACCATAAAGGTATTGAGTAGCGATACCAATCCCTACTTTTGGACAACCCCAAGCCTTATTTGTCCATTGATGGACTAAATTATGGTAAATAAATTTGCGTAATTATGCTGTCATTCCCACCCCACTGCTCACATCGGCTCCAACCATTAGAAGTTAGTATTAATTGTTTTTAACAATCCAGTGTGACAGTTTATCTGCCGATGGGGCAAATTGTCACAAGTGCACACTCTATATTCAACACTGTATACTGAGATAAGATATGAAGCTGTAATGAAAACAAAATATGTGCCCAAGACTTCCTTCTTTCATTTGGTATCACATTTATACAATTGTGATGGATGAAACCCAGTAAATGTTAAACAGTGTAAAAAGTGTGACAGCATACCGCCATATTTCCCCAGACATGACCATATTTGGACGAGAGGGTGGCACTAGCTAGCTTGGATAGCAAGTTGCATCTGTATTTCATACTATGATATTAACTAAGACGCCAATCAAATTTTGGCTTGTGACAAACAAAATGCACTTACTGGAAAAATCAAAAGCCAACTTCTGAAAAGATTTTTCAACAGTGCTTGTTAAACGTACACAGAGCAGCAGATACGAGCCGCCTCTATTCTGAATGACAGGTTGCCAAGGTAGCGACTTGTTGTCCCGCCCTAAAGCCTCCCCTGCTTCCTGGTCTCTGTTCCTCTAAATGGGACCATAATTTACTAAATGAACATCATGCTGTGAAGAAGAAGACTTGAAACTAGCGACTGAGACCATAAACTCATCAGGAAAGTGTTTACTGGGGGAATAAATCAGCTGAGAAGGAGAAACATTTTCTCATAGACTTCCATACTAACCCTACCTCGGCCGATGTGCACAGCTGAAGGGTAGCTAGCTGGCTAGTTAGCCATCGGAAACACTACTAGCTTTTCCAGTCACCCCAGGGCGTCACATACACCGCGGCCTGGATGAGTCTCATACACATGCACCCGGGTTTCAGTGTTGATTTCATCACCATTTAAAACTTATTGTAGTAACTTAAATTAATAGTGAAATAAATAAATAAATAATGCTTAATAGATCACATAAACACCATTGATTAGAACAACCTGTCCATCCTCATCCTGTGTGACAATTTTAACTCATTTAATATCAGTGTTATTGTAGAATAAACATAAAACACTGATAAATGAAGACATCTAAAAAAAATCTGTTATGTCAAGTGAATCTTTGTCTAAAATCCTGATCTTAACATTAGAAAGTATTCATCATTCCTCTTCTTACCGTGTTGCTGACTTCAGGAGGGTCTGTGACGCTGACGAGGCAGGACGTGTTTTTATCCCAAAGGCAGGGAGGCTGTGTGTTCACGTGATTTCCCAGAACCTCTCCAGATGGAACCTCCCCTTCCCCTGATCCGAATCTAATGTTATCCTTGTTCCCCAAAAAACCCCAATGCAACAGACATGAGAAGAATAAAGCAGGTGAAGGCGTTAACAAAATACAGATGGGACATATAAAAGGAAAAAACTGCAGAAAACAGAGAAGGAACCTCGAATGCAGATGTTTGCTGCTGCAGGGCTCACTGAAGAGCTCAGTTTCACACGTGTAGAAGATTTGATATGTAAAAGCATTTTCACACCAAGTCTGGATTTTTCTCACGTTATATTTTTTAATCATCTTTTGAAAACCACTTTGCACAGAAACCTTGCACATTGAGTTCAATGCGTTTAATTATTTTATTCATTCCAAAAATCACAATTCAAGGCACAATGGAAAAAAGCAGTGATGATTTTGTGGACCCCTCATCTGTCTGCAGCTTCTGTTTTTACGCTGCCTCTCGCTTCTTCTCTCTCATTTCCTCTGGAGGATCCTACTGAGGCCCCACAGCTACCTGAAGGGGCCCAGCTGTCCTCCCTCCCTGTCTGTGTGCTGTCCTCATCCTCTGTTTAATGCATGTTCATCATCCACCTAAATCTTACTCTCTGACCCTGATCTGATCTGATCTGAGTGCTACAATGTTATTGAGGCGAAAATCAGACCTTTTCTAAAAACTTTAATGACAGACATAAACTTCAGAGTTGGTGTATAAATATGGTGGATTTAATTCTCATCTTCAGATCTATGTAGTGATGCCTGTGATGCTGAATGTCCTTTTGTTCTGTCTGGCTGCGTTTGTGTTTCTTATTAACTGCTTGGAGGAATGATGTTCATCCTCCAGAGTTCCACAGATATAAGGAGAAAGGGGAAGATGTTTGCTTATCTACCAGCCCACCTTGTTCGTGTTCCCAGTCCAGAACAGCCTATATCTACACGCCACCTGCCTGTTCCCCAGCCCCCGACCTCCTGCTCTGCACTCAACTGCTTTCCCCTCTCCTGTGTTTCTTGTTGATCCAGTCTGTCTTCTCTCTGTGTTTGTGTTCTGGGCGTTTTTTGTCTTGCGGCTAATCACCTGTAAATCATCCGTTATGAAGACCTGGCAGCATTTCTACCCCGGCTCTTTTCTCCCTCTAACCTTGTTCCACAGAGTTGGACTACCACAGAAAACAGAAGTGTTTCTGAGGACTTTGACAGGTGAGCAAAACTGTGCCAAATGCATTCACATTGTACAGAAGTAGGTGGCTAGGAAGTAGGAGAGGTTGCTTTCCCCTCTCCTGGGTTTTTGTCAGTCCTGTCTGTCTCTTTGTTTGTTCTCTCTCTTGCTGCTAATCACCTGCAACTTATCCAGTATCAAGACCTTGTAGTGTAATGAGCTCTTCACTCGACTCCATGTCCCATTTCTGTGTCCTTCATTTGGGTTTCTAGGATTCTGGTATCAGATCAGATTTCCACACCAGGTCAGAATGTAGTTCAATCAAGTTCTAAAGGTGTAACCTCAAGGTTCTCACTCAAACATGTGTCTGTGCACCTTAAACTCCTGCTGATGAAGATTATGGTGAGAAGAGAAGACACATCATCTCCTGGACTGTTTGGTCAGAGGAACAATCTGCTACAGAAGCTTCACCTACAGGCAGTGTGTCTCACCCTACACCCAAACTAAAAGCTTCTTCTGAAGCTCTATCTGACCAAAGGCCTTCATGCTTGGTAGACCAGGAGGTCAGCAGTCTGAGGCCTACTCAAGTAAAGTACTTATACTTTTCAAAAAACAAGTACTCAAGTAGACGTAGAAGTGGTCATTAAAATATGTAGTTGAGTAAGAGTACAAAAGTACTTACTAAAAAATTACTTGAGTTGCGAGTAACTTATGGCGTTTTTCCATTAGAGTACCAGCTCAACTCGTCTCGACTATTTTCCATTGCACTCTCAATTTAACTGGTCGTCATAGCGACACCACACACAACTGCCACGACATAATATTCAATGGACAAAAGACAAATATAGGCGTATTGCTAACATGCCTGACTCATGAGCTGAGCTGATGTGATAAGTTAGCTGTTCAGCTAAGGCAATATCTCATGGCCATATAACCTAATGTACTGATGGAGACACTACAGGTGAACACGGTAACATTTGTGTCTAATAACGTCATCACAATCGGCACATTAATATGCAAATTAGGCGTTAACTAATTAAAATGTGCTAATTTGCACACATTTGATAAGTCACTGCAGGTGAATGGGATGAAGAAAATAACTAAAGCAGGTCACCTCAGAACTTCCCCAGTTAATGACTCACATCAAGAGTATTTTCCTCTTTGTAAATATGCAGATTAGCTTGTTTTGGTTAACTTAGAAGAAATCTATAGATTCTAAATTCTTGAAGTTTTCTTTCCATTAGAGTAAAAAAAGACAAAACTGACCACTCCATGAAAAAAGTGCCTTAAAAAGTAACTTCATAGTTTTGATGGTCGCCTCCTCATCTAATAACTCTGCATTCTGTTAGTTTGTTGTGTGCTGACAGATCCTTAAACGATACAGACAGCCCTCCCTCAAATGTGAAACTACGTAAGTCTTTGTCACCAATAGTTATATGTGTGTGTATGTGTGTGTGTGTGTGTGTGTGTGTGTGCGTGTGCATGCCTGTGTGGTAAGTGTACTAAATAGCACTTGCTCCCACCTTTGACCAGCTACCAACACAGCTAAAGTTCAACTGCACCTAAAGAACATCTAACTGCAGCAGTGAGTTAGAACATGATTTATTCACACTGAGTGGAACAAGTTTTATTTCCTTTTCAGTAAAAATCAAAGTCACAATTCACAGAAAAGATACTTCATAACATGTTTAAGCTGACAGTTTTATGCAAAGTGACTTACAATAAGCGCCTTCAACATGTGGATAAAAGCCAAACGTTACAAGAATCATGCATCAAGTGCTTCATTTAGAAACAACAAGATGTAGAGTTTAGTTTTGGTTCTGGACCCAGGTGCAGTCAGAACAGATGAGTTTCAGTTTGTGATGGAACGTGTAGAGTTTCTGCCGTGCTGATGTCAGTGGCAGAGCAGCTCCTGGTGGATATGAGATCGAGTCGGTTATCAGCTTAGTGAGGAGGAAGGAGTTAATGTGTAAAACTCCACGCATTCTTTTACAGTAACATCATGATCCCAACAACCAATGAACCTTAACAGATCCAGAGACTCCCCCAGAGTCACCCCCCCCGGCTCACCCTCCTCTCTCCTTACAGTAAAACATAAAAGGATCAACATGTTTCCACATGAAACATGTGAACTAGTCATTCTAAACATGTAGACACAAGGAGAAACCAGAGGACTCATTCATTTATATAAATAACTTTAATGAAAAGCACAAACAAGCAGCTGACAAACACAGACAGCCTAAATTTGTGTGTGTCTGTGTGGGTTTGTGCAGAACTGATATAATATTCTTTGTGTGGTTCATCAGTGGTGATAAATGATTTGAACGTCCCGGGAGGTGAACTCACAGCTGTGCAGCGCCTGGAGCAGCCCCACACAGTCAAAATGGTATGCATATAAAACATTAACGGAATAAACAACGTTTGTAAATTCTTGCAAATCAAGTTAGTTCATGTCAAAAAGACGTTTTACAAAGGATGACCAGGAGTCCCCTCAGTCCCAGAGTCTGTTAACTTAAATGTTCCTGTGAAGGACAAAATAATCTTACCAGGTGGAAGCAGGTCAATAATCCAGAAGTGACCCACACAGTCTCACTGTAGTCCTGCTTAGATAAAGGCTCTTGTCTCGAGTAAGCCAGAGAGTTTTCCAACAGATAATCACAGTTAGCGATGTATTTATTTGTTGGAGAGGTCCTGAAATCCTGCTGAGCAGAGCCCACTGAACAGGACTGCCTCACCTGACCATGCTTCCATACAATCGAAGGAAAAACATCACTACTTTCTAAATATGAGAGAAAGGAAAATAATGAGAGAATTAATTATAACAGTCCATTTTAAAACCTGAGTTTACAGAACAGGCTGCTGATACTATGTACAGCATTTATTATGTGAGGAGAAATAATTAACATAACAGGTTCACCATCACAACTAGTGAGTATCAGTGGGCTGTAATAAGAAGTGTAACAGTGACGTCACGTAAAACTTCCCCATGAAGCCGTAGTGAAAATGGTGGATAGGTTTCACCTGAGGTCTGTTGCTATGGTGATTTAATCTGCATCTCTAAACTGCTCTGAGCTTCCTGGTTAACTTGAAATTACTCATGTATGTGGGCAACTGCAATTAGTGTTAATGAGATGAATTAATACATACCACTTGATAAAATAATTTTATATTCCATCCTGACTTGTTTCACTGTGGTTACATGAAATAATGATAGTTACGGTGAAATGACATTTTTCTAAACATAATAGCAGCCTCTGTGATTTAGGGAGAAGATCTTAATTAATCAACAGGCTAATTTTCCTCTTAAATTTTCCACTTTAATATTGGACAGTTTTTTTCTGGAATATTACCCGACTCCCTGGCTGGTTTTATTACAGTGGACGTCATCTACAGTTGTCCCTTTACATCCTAATCTTATTACACCCAAAAGTAGAGTCCATAAAAAAAACACGGTTAAGATGATTACAGATTTACTGAATGCACTGCCAACGACTTTAAATTGTATTTGTTTGCCGGCACGTGTTACTTTTTGCCGTTAACGTTGCTCCTCATATCCTGATATAATCAAAGTTATTCTTCAGGGGAAAATACAGAGCATGTGCTGATATGAAAAAACTCGAACACGCCCCAGTTAGGTGAATGTGCACAAACGCCAATTAACACCAATTCAACCAACATGTTTTTCACCATTGTAGTTTAACACCAGTGTAGCAGTCAGGTTTGCTTGTTAACCCTGAGTTAACTCCGAGTAGGTTGAACTCCCTTCGTAGTCCAGGCCACTAGTGGCCACAATAGGATAAAATTAATAGATAAGATAAACACAATAAAATAAAGTAATAAAATCCACTAATAAAAACATAAAATAATATCAATTAAAATCAATAAAATCAATAATTAAATAACGAGAATAAAATAAAAATGCTCTGCCGGACAACACAAACATCACGCCAGTCACAACTACCTGGTGTTAAAAGCCAGACTAAAAAGATGGGTTTTAAGTAGAGATTTAAAATGAAACACTGAGGAGGCTTGTCTGATGTGTAATGGTAATACATTCCAGAGTTTTGGAGCTGCAACAGCAAAGGCTCGTTCTCCTCTAAGTTTTAGCCCTGTTCTAGGCACTGTCAGGAGCAGCTGGTCAGCTGACCTGAGAGAGCGGCTGGGAATGTAGGGGTGCAGTAACTCGGCGAGGTACGGTGGGCAAGGCCGCTCAAAGCCTTAAAAGCAAATAAAAGAAGTTTAAAATGAATCCTAAAATGAACAGGCAGCCAGTGGAGTGAAGCTAAAATAGGTGAAATGTGCTCATACTTTCTTGTACCAGTTAAGAGACGAGCAGCAGCATTTTGGACCAGTTGAAGACGGGCAATGGAGGACCCACTAACCCCCAAATAAAGTGCATTGCAGTAATCCAGCCGAAAGTGGTCACAAAGGCATGAATTACAGTCTCAAAGTGCTGTCTTGGAAGGACTGGTTTAATTTTGCCAGCTGCCTTAACTGGAAAAGCTGGACTTCACAACAGCTTTAATCTGGGTGTGAAACTTAAGGTCAGGGTCCACCTTCACCCCCAGATTCGTAATTATTTGCTTTGATATTGTGCTAGAGAACCCAGATCAATCAGGGGTCTCTGCAGTGCCACTACCACTAAAACCATAATTTCTGTCTTCTGTTCATTAAAATTTAAAAAATTAAGAGACATCCAGGACTTAATGTCATATAAGCACTCTAGCAATGGCTTAACACAGTAAGAGTCAGACTTTTTTAGGGGGACATAGATCTGACTGTCATCTGCATAACAATTTAATCGTATTATTGGCTTGTATAAAATAACCTAACCCATGACACAAGTCATGAAATTCAGTCCGGCTGATCTAGTCCTGGACTCACCTCCTCCTCATGCTCTGGTTCCAGCTCCAGATCCAGCTAAGGAGCCCGGGCTCCGGATCCAAAAGAAAAGGAAGAAGAGGCTGATGCCTCACGGGCAGGAAACTGAGCTGAGGGTAAAACTCCTGCTGAAACATGTCACTGCAGCAACAGAGAGGAGAGGAACCAGCCAAAGATTAAATTGCCACATGTACAGAAATGCCAACGATGAAAGGAATCACAACGGCTCACGTGACGTCTTCACAGACACAGTTGGAGCAGTTTGTAAAAAACACGATTATAACAACTAAACAAAATGCTGATGAGCAAATCAGCTCAAGCAGAACTTCCACTGAACATATACTTCACACCAGCCATATAAGAAAGCAGAAAGCTCTGCAGTCTCTACTTTGATTAACTTTACAGTAGAGAAACGATCCTGAGGTAAAGCAGAGATCACTGCATAACGGCTTTCCCAGAACAACAAATCATGTTTACATGCAAGATCAGATCATGTAGAGCTCTCCAAGCTCGCTTGAGCATCACCACCTTATCGCCACAGCGGTCTGAAATTAAGTTCACCAGAAAGGACATTTTCTAAGCCGGACGAGGCGTACAAGGACATGGACAGTGCAGTGGGAGAAGAGATAATGGCAAACGTGGACATTGGAACAGAGATTGTCCTAAAAGGGTTTAGTTTAGTTTCCACAGTAACTATTAGCAGTTTAAACCTACCAGGGGACATTACGATATTGACGGTTCAACTCAGATTGAGTTGAATTGAAAGACAGTGGCAGTTATATGTGTACATGGCATCATGTATGATAAATTATTAAACAGGTATACTAAAAATGGATTAATAGAACCATATAATCTGGACAAAGAGAGCTGCCACTGGTGTTTTGTTTCTTTTTCTCCTCCTCTATGGTTCCTGTTCTACGCAGAGTCCAAAGGACACTACAGGAAGGAACCCACCGAGCTGCTTCAGGTGCTACGTCCTGTGCATGGGTCAGTAGACTGGATGAACCTGGGAATTAAATCTCTGTCTGCCAATGAATACAAAGCCTTTTTTCATCTATTTCCAAACCATAAAGACACCATAAAGAAGGAGACAACGATTTTGTAGACAAGTGATCCAAATAATAAGAACTAACTCTACTCTAACCTTCTGTTTCTGTCGTGAAGTTTGAAGAACAGCTTTACTAAAGCAGCACGTTGCTAATTCCAGCTTGTTACAGATGTTGTTGTGAACTTGACCCTGAAACAGGAATCTGTTCATATTTAAGATTCAAGATTCAATACTTTATTGCCATACAACTCGGTGAAAGTTGTTAGGGATTTGCTTCAGTGTGCTCGTAACAAGACATCAACAAGATACAACCAAAACATAAAACAAATATATACACAACGATATCCCGCATGGGATGACACTTTCCACAGGCAGATAAAAAAAGAACAACACACCGCTTACCGCATACCTGGATAACAGTCCAGGAGGCTAAGGTGGCTGATGTCAGATAGAAGTGACAATTTACATATGGATACAGAGCGCAAATCCACAAATACACAATAAATAGATAAATAAAAAACAACAACTCCAACATGGTTGGTATAAAAACATATGAAATGTACAATAAAATCGCTATAAAACAATGTGCAAATTATGCAGACTCGTTAAAAGAACCTTTTCTTCCCCTGAGGAACTGGTTCAGGTTTTGAGAGCTGTTTAGAGCTTTAATGGCTCTGCAGTTTGTGCTGTTGAGGAAGCGGGAGGTTTTTGTCTTAATAGCTCTCAACCTTCTCCCTGATGGGAGTATGGAGATAAGGGAGTTGGCAGGGTGAGAATCATCTTGAAGGATCTTAAGGCCTTTCGGGTAAATACGGGCCTCGTAGATCTCACAGATGGGGGAGAGTTTGCAGCCAGTGATTTTTGAGGCGGAATTAACTATCCTGTCTAGCTGTGACCTCTGCTGGACAGTAGAGTTGCCAAACCAGACAGTAAAAGAAAAAGTAAGGACACTCTCGATAGAACTGTAACATACCCTTACAAGCTACCCCAAATTTCCTCAGCTGGCGAAGAAAAAAGCCTCTGATGGGCTTTTTTGATAATGTTGTTTATATTGTGATCCCATTTTAAAGAAGATGATATCATTGTACCTAAAAACCTAAAACTGTCCACCTGCTCCACCACCTCCCCATTAATGTGCACGGGCTGGGACGGCTTCCCCTTTCTGCGGAGATCAACCACTAACTCCTTAGTTTTAGAGACATTTAACTCTAAGTTGTGGTTGGAACACCATTCAATCATTGAGAGGACCTCTTTCCTGTAGGCAACATCATCATCATCCCCAGAAATGAGCCCCACTACTGTTGTATCATCTGCAAATTTAAACATTTTAACAGAATCAGTGTGTGATGTGCAGTCATTTGTGTACAGCGAATATAAAAGAGGAGACATGACACAACCCTGGGGGGCTCCAGTGTTAATGTACTTAACCTTGGAGATGTTATTACCTATTTTGACCACTTGTGTTCTCTGCACCAGGAAATCTAAGATCCAGTGACATAAGGAATTATGGACCCCCATTTGTTGACATTTCAGAAAAAGTTTCCTGGGTAATATTGTATTGAAAGCCGAGCTATAATCTATGAAAAGGATCTTCGCATAGTCGCCTGTGACCTCCAGATGCTGTAGGATGGAATGGAGACAGGAGAAGGATACAGCGTCCTCAACAGACCTGTTTGCCCTGTAGGCATATTGGAAGGGGTCGAGCCTGACCACGCTGGACAGATGTTTACATACTATTCTCTCAAAGATTTTCATTATAACATACGTCAGTGCTACAGGTCGGTAGTCATTCAGGCAACTTATGATGTTTTTTTTGGGCACAGGTATTATGACAGCAGACTTAAAACATTGAGGGACAGTACATTCCCTCAAGGACCAGTTAAATATGTCTGTAAAGACTGGGGCCAGTTCATCTGCACAGTGTTTAATAGGAGCAGAGGATACAAGGTCAGGACCTGCAGCTTTCCTGCAGTTCTGATTACGCAGTAAGAGCCTAACCTCATCCTCCTCTATTACAAAAGGAGGACTGGGGGTACTGATGTTTACTGGTTTGGTGATGTCATTAACATAGTTTCTGTCAAAACGACAGTAAAACTCATTGAGACTATCAGGCAGGTTACGATCATCACTGACCACTGACACTGTGCTAGTATAGTTGGTAATCTGCCTCAGACCCTCCCATACCCCGAAATTGTCATTAGCCTCTAGTTTGCTTTCCAGCTTGTGCCTGTAGTCAGCCTTGGCCTTATTAACAGCTTTCTCAAAGTCATATTTAGCCGCCTTGTATAAATCTCTATCCCCACTCTTATAGGCGTTATGTTTATTTTTCCATAGATGTTTAATCTCTCTGCTAAACCATGGCTTATTATTGCTGTACACAGTCACTGACTTTGTAGGAACACATACATTCTCAGAAAAATTGATATAGGCATTGACCACCTCAGCAAATTCACTTAGATCACAACACGACTCTTTAAAAACAGACCAGTCCGTATTATCAAAACAGTCCTTGAGTGCACGGATGGCTTGAGAAGACCACTGTTTAACTACCTTAGTTTTTGTTTTTACAGATTTTAATTTCTGTCGATACTCAGGGATCAAAAGGACAGTATTATGGTCTGACTGCCCCAAGGCAGCCCAGGCTACTGCATGAAAAGCATTAGCAATAGTACAATAACACTGGTCCAATGCTTTATCATACCTGGTGGGTACCCGGATCTGCGGTTTAAACCTGGGCAGAGACTGCTTCAAGTTGACGTGGTTAAAGTCCCCTAGAATCAACACTAGCATCCGGATAAGAGTTTTCTACATTCATGATGTGGGCAGAAAGGTGTTGGGCTGCCTCAGACTCGGTAGCTTGAGGACGTATATAAACAGCAACCAGTATGATAGAAGTAAAGTCCCTTGGTAGGTAAAACGGTCTACATTTTATAGTAAGCGTCTCGAGAACTGGAGAGCAGGCCTGTGCGATCACTGTTGTGTCCGTGCACCACCTCTCGTTCACGTAAAAACATACACCGCCGCCTTTGACCTTCTGAGAAGCCTCGGCGCGGTGGAGAGTGAAGCCGTTCTGGCGTAAGAGTCCAACTTTAGTTGGTAGTTCAACATATTATCTCGTATGTGAAGGAGGGCCAGCCTTTCATATTTTATCTGCCCATAGACGTAATCCACTTGAAAACATGACACTAACAAACATATCGACAAACAGAGCAGCACCATGTCGCCATAGGACGGCGCCGTCTTATTTCACACATGATATGTGTGAAATAAGACTTTAGACTTTGATGCTGAGCTTCCTGTTTCTTTTACCAATGACTTCTTCTCTTCTTATTTAACTGTTCCTCAGAGGAATCTTTGTCTCTTTCTGCCCTTTCAGTCGTACATGTACAAGACAAACCCTTTCACAATAAAACAGGAAGTCAAAATCTGCCTGCTTCCTTTGTCTTCAGCCAGTTTGTCTTTGTCTTCTGGTGGAGCGTACCAGCCCTTTCTCTGTCTTTACCTGTGTCTTGGATTTCCTGCCTTTTGGATTTTGTTTCTTGCCATTATTAAAGCTTAAAAACATTAAACTGGTGTCTCGTGCAGATGAGAGCTGGAACTCAAATACCAGATGACACAATCTTCATAATGTCAGCAGATCTTTATTGTTTGCAGCTCAGAGCATCATCAGCATTACACAGGTGTGACTGAGGAGAGGCAGTCTGTCCTCAGCTCTTATAGGACTTTGATACAACACACATTAACTGTAATCTTCTTTATTATTGAGAAAGATATTAAGATATATTATTAACATTCTCAGAACACAGGAAGAGGTTTCAACCCCTCCAGGCTAAACTCCTTTATAATGAGTTCACTTTAGTTTCCCAACAGCTTCAACATTGTGATATCATGGTGGATATATAAGACACATCTATTCATACTAGCAGAAACATAATCAGAGTGGAAAAAACACACGATTAGAAGAGAAAAAAGAAATGGATTTAGTCCAACAGGATCTGACTGTGTTTAGTTTGTGATGTGGGGGAGGGAGGGAGCTGTTGTACTCAGCATGAAACACCAGGGGGCGTCCTCACTCCTTTAAACCAGAGCTGGTAGCTGTGTCCCAGGTGGATCCAGGGCAGAGAAAGCAGGTAAGTGGTTGCCATGACAGTTGAGAGATCAGCTGACTGCAGTGAGCAAACATGAAACTACAAGAACAGCAGCAGCCACAGAGGGCGCTGTTTCCAGGAAGTACACATCTGACATTTAAAAGGTGATTACATTTGAATTTCCTCATGAAGTTATGACATCATCATCACACTTCATAGAACTATAATGAAAAAGACACTTCTGTCCAGTTTGACAACAAGGACCAACAACTGGTGTTTTTCTGCCTGAAGTTCTTCCATTTGCTTTTCTAAAGTTCCCATATGGTCTGTTGTCTCCTCACAGCCTGCTTTCATAGTCGTCTCTTAGTCTCATTTACGCCTCACATACATATATGTGCCCTTCTCATGTTGTGATGCAGGACACCTCCCTTCACATACAGTGCAGTAGCCATCTCTCATGACCGCACAGCTTGCTTCACCCCACCAATCTTCACATGGATAGTGACAGTTCACATGACATTTTGTGCAGATGACAGCTTTTTCTGTAAAAAACCAACCACATCTGGTAGGTTCTTTAACACAGTTGTATCCACAATCTTTATAGCACGACATTTCTTGTTCGTGTTTCTTCTGAGTCTGTTGGATTAAAAAAAAGAAGGAAACGAGCTGATTATTTTCATTTCTGCCACATTTTTGTTTCAAAAAGAGCATTTTTAGGTGTCAGAGCGTCTGAGTGTGATGAGAGCAATAATGTTCTTCATGTTTTGAAGTTTAATTAGACCTCCACTGTGGTCATTACTGTTTTAGCACATGACTGTTTACCCACTCACTGACGACATGAATTAACAGTTTAGAAAACAGAAGCAGCTTCACAGTTCACAGATGGAGGCATCAACATGTTTCAGAGTTAAACTTGTTCACAACATCTGCTGCACTTACTGTGGAAATATCACCTGTCCGTCTGGAGGGAAAACTTTCTACGTTAAATATTAAATACAAGTTCCCTGCATTTACTCTATGCTGTTAACTCCTGATCTGGATGTGTTTTTAAAGTAAAGAGTTTTTACCTGTTCGCTTCATGAAGATCTCTAAAACTGAGGAGGCAGCAGACAGCTGTTTTATAGAGAGAGGGTGGACGCTCCGTGGTCACATGATTAATCAGAAACACTCTCAGTGTTATGGGTTGGATTCGCTCTCTCCTCCCTTCCCTGTGTTTTCTAGTTTCCCCTTTCCTTTTGTCTCTGTCAGTCATGTCTGTCTAGTCTTGGTTGTGTGTGAGTGGGCGTGTCCTGGATCATCTCCACATCTCCAAAACTGGAGTGCTGCCAGTTTTTCAGACTCCTCGCCATCAGCCTGATAATTCTCTCTCCGCCGGCCTGCCTGTCTGCCTGGAATCCACTCCTGTCCGCCCTGCCTGTTCACTTCCTTGTCCTGGACCTCCCCGTCCCTGGAGCCTCAAACCCACCCCGGGCTTTCAATAAATCTGTTCAGTGCAAATTTGCTCTTCCTGTGTCTGCATTTGAATCTCCCTGTGTGTCCTAACACTCAGAGACCAAAAGCAGAGACTGCAGTGAACTCTTGAGTACATTATCAGCTGTATTGTAAAGAAATGAATATCACATATTGTTTATATTAGAACCTGTAACTCCTTCTAAAGTGATGATCGCTGGAATAAACATCTTTAGAGTAACAGATCAGAGAAACAGTCACAGGCAGGAAGAGTTCTTAGTTGAGCCAAATGTACCAAAGTGAACCAAAGTGCAGAAGAGAAACTGGTGAACAGCTGAGTTTAAAGTTAGAATTGAAAAGGTTTGGGTTCATTTGAGATCATCAGGAAGTTGGTTCCATCTGTGTGCAGCATCGCAGCTAAAAGCAGATTCACCCTGTTTGGTTCTGACTCCAGGTTCTACCAGCTGACTGCTTCCTAAAGATCTCAGGTTCCCAATGGGTTAATATTCTTCACAGAGATCAGAAATGTTTGTTGGCTTGTCCACCCTGCTGGAAATGAAGGCTTGAATGAGTTTCTCTAAATCTAAATAAAAGGCTGATTCAGTTATTTTCTTGCTGCTGAAGCTCAGACCTGAGTCTACTAAAACACCAAGACTTCTAATGTTTTACCTTCCAGGTCTGGACTCAAGCTGAGCAATAACTTTTCTTCTTTTCTTCGTCCTTGTTGCCAAATACTCTGATTTATGTCAGCTCTGTATTTAATTAACGAAACTTTAAGTGCATTCATTTTAATTTAAATGTTTCAAACACTGTTGGAGTGAGTCAAAGGAACCACAGTCACTTAGTGAAAGTAAATAAGTGCCAACAACCTCCTTAATATCTCATCTCCTCTTCTGACTGGTGATAGAGATGTAAAACAGATCACTGCGGCCATTTCTGATCACGTTAATTTCTTTTAATGTCAACTTAACAAATAAAACTGCCACGTGTCATTTCATTCAGAAATATTAAGGACATTAATTTACACACTCTCTCTGGTGAAATTGACTACCTCCCCAATATAAACCACCGACAAAACATTTAAAATTCTCTGGCTCCTTTAAAAACACGGACTGTTTCCTTCACCCATTCTGCCCCATGGTTTACATCAGAATCACAGTTAAAGGTTGTCGCCTGGAGCGACAAGTCCAACTATTATACAGGTACAATTAGTTCAGGCCAAGGAAACACAGGAGCCCTGCTCTCCATGGTCAACAACATACTACGACTCATCTGTACTCAACCGCTTATTGTAACTCCTTTATGTCATTTTTTAATGCCAAAGTACACAAGACTCACCAGCAACTGACTACTAATGCCTCTCACAGTTTCAGTTCTCCCAACACTTTCTCAAATTTCTTGCTTCCTTCTTTTGCTGAAATATAGGACATTATTAGAAATTTGAAACCAACTACTTGTCAGCTCGAGCCTTTTCCTACCATCTTAGTAAAAGCCTGCTCACCCTCTCTCTCTTACCAAATAACTACCATTATACATTCCTCTCTCACCTCTGGTATTGTTCCCTCATCTCTAAAAATAGCTATAATAACTCCCATACTTAAGAAACCTGGTGCAAAACCCAACAACTTCAATAACTTCTGTCTTATTTCTAACCTACCTCTCCTTTCTAAAATCCTTGAAAAAACAGTTGCATTTTGCACAAAATGTTTATAGATCTCTGTACTCTGTATTTTTATTTATATACAGACTATATATTTGTATATCATGATTTTTATTGTTGCCTTACAACTTAAGCATACATTCTGACCTACTTCCTTGATCGGTCAGCACCTGCACTAAATGTACATAGAAGCTACTGCATTTTGAAATATTCTCCTTACAGACTCATTACTGCATTATGTATTTTTGTATTTTGTACTATGTGTATTCAGTGTGTAACTATATGTTGTCCCGCTCGTCTACACTTTCTTGGACAGGTCGGCGTTGCAAATGAGAATCTATTCTCAATCGGCCTACCTAGTTAAGTAAAGGTTAAATAAAATAAAATAAAACCACAGGTCCATGCACACATGTCTGACAATAAACTCTATGAACATTTCCAATGAAGTTTCCATCCCTGCCATAGCCCAGAAACAGCTCTGGTATAAATCACCAATGATCTTCACATCGCATTTGATCTGGACTACTAACTATTCTCATCCTCCTTGATCTGATGGCAGCCTTTGACACCATCTCATAACATCCTCTTTGACAGATTAGTCTCTATTGGTTTCACTGATACACCCCTGGACTGGTTTAAATCATATCTCTCTGGCCGCACTCAGTTCATCCAACGCAAATCATTTTAAATCATCATATCGCCTGTCACTACCGGTGTTCCCCAGGGCTCTGTCCTGGGGCCCCTTCGGTTCATCATCTATCTGCTTCCTCTTGGCCAGACCTTCCATAAATTTAACATTCATTTCCACTGCTATGCGGATGACACCCAGCTCTACCTGTCCACCAAACCTACCACATCTCTCCCACCCACCCCCTCTCTCTGATGCCTCACAGAAATGAAATGCAACTTCCTCAAACTTAACAGGGACCAAGGTTGTCCTGATTTGACTAAATCTGACAGGTTTTGCGGTTCAGAGCCTTCAGCAGCTCTGCCCCTCGTCTCTGGAACTCTCTTCCATAACTCGCTTTCCATTTGTAAATCCTACCTGAAAACATCTTTTTAAACTGGCATATCCCACGTGATCAGTCTTTCTTAGTCTTTGATTCCAGTTGTTATGTACCCTGATTTAAGCACTGTGATTATAGTTGTTACTATTATTGATTTGTTGCTGGACTGTTTTATTATGCTTTGTGAGGTGAGCTCTGATGTGGCTTTTTCATTGTGATTGGTCCCTTTGTGCACCATGATGTTTCTCACATTTGGGTTTAATATGTGGGACTTTTTCTGTCACAGAGCAAATCTTGAAAAGCAGTAGATTTTGGTCCTTTGCTTTCAGAAGACTGATCTTGTCTCACGAGAGCCATAAACAGATTTAAAAATACACATTTGTGAATAGTGAAATTTTTGTGAGAAATACTAAACATTTGTGGATTATTTTCTGTTGGTGAAAAATAATAAAGTCTAATTAAATGTTCCATAAGGCTCTAAAGTCAAAATCAGACCATCCTGTTCAGGTGATTACTTAACCAGGTTCATCCACTTCCCCCTCCGCGGCCTCTTTATTTGCCTCCCTTGCATTTTACAGCTTTTGGAATAAACATAAACCAGCGTCCATACTTTTTGCTCTGATAGCTACATGCTGTATAAGAACAGACATAAACAACGTCACCTTCTGATTCAGTCACCTCCAATGTCAAGGATCTCAAGTAAGTTTTTTTATCTTCTTGGTGCTGTTACTGTTTTCAAATTGAATTGATAAAGTCATATTTTCTACACAAGAACAAAGCCATGGAAACACTACTACTAAAAACAGAGGTAAAGATATCAGTGGTGAACACACAGCAGAAATGGACTCACGACTCCAGGTCGTTAACAGTAATTGGATTTATTGAACATCACCCAAAAATCACAAAAGACAAGAATTAAAGTGCAAAACAGGAAGCATGGATAAAACACAATAACAGGAAAAACACTATTGTAACACTAGAACTCTGTAGAGAGAACAAAGGAATCTTGTACTGAAATCAGGGAGGAGCTGGTTTCTGTGCACAAGGACAGGAGAGACAGTGAGATAGCATCAAAATATATCTCCTCACGCCACCAACTGAGGACAACCAGTGAAAACTCAGGCTGAACTAGCAAATAAATAATTGTACGGTAAAATGTTGAAATTTTTTTTTTTTTTTTCATTATTTGTTATTTCATTAATTGTTCCTATGAAAAAGGACCATAAATACTTAATGGGTTTATTTGGTTGTTTCTTTTTTTACATTTCACATTTGATAATTATTTTATTTATATATTATTGTTTCTTAATTGATCCTAAACATAAAATTACTTCTATACTATTACTTTTACAACTGACCTATGATGCGCGTGTACACACACTTACTTTTTTTTTGTTTTGATGAACGATATAAATTGAATTCACAACACACACAGACACACAATTCCTATTATTTTATTAGTTTATTATTTTATTTATTCATTTATTTAATATTTGCATTGCTCTTTGTATTATCCTTGAGGTTGAAATTGAACTGAGAGAGAGACAGTCAAGAAACTCTTGTCCAAATAGTTATTTTTGCTTTGATTGATGGTTTGGTTTCTAACTGGTTTATTAAAGCAGTGCCGGCTTGAGAAAGGTGTGTGTGTTTTTTTAGTTTGTTTGTCTCTGACTGGCTTTCAGATGTGACTTCCTTTGTCAGAAACA